>WNWK01001353.1:0-97500 GCA_009830355.1 Cherax destructor
ACTAGTTTGAACTTCTATGATGTTATGATCAGAGAATATTGTTTTTGTAACTGTTATGTCTCTGATTAATTCCTCGTTGTTTGTGAATATCAAATCCAGGGTATTTTCATTTCTAGTGGGATCAATTATCTGTTGGTTTAGTGAGTACTTTTCACAAAGCCTCATTAGTTCCCTGGTATGTGCCTGTTGAGCCAGGGTGCTTCCAGGAGTTATTTCTGGTATAACATTATGGTGCCTCATCTTCCATTTTACATGAGGGAGATTAAAATCTCCAAGGATTAAAATGTTTGGGGTGGGATTCTCTAGCCTATCCAGATAGCTATCTATCTTCTTTAACTGCTCTGTGAATTCCTCCGCAGTTGCTGATGGTGGTTTGTATACTAGGATAATTACTAGATTCTTATTTTCCACTTTAATGCCGAGAATTTCTACTATATCATTCGTAGCGTTCAAAACTTCTGTGCAACAGAGAGTATCTTTTATATAGAGTCCTACTCCTCCCTGTGACCTATTAATTCTATCACATCTATACATGTTATAGTTTTCTATCTGAATCTCTCCGTCCAAAACATCCCTTGTATGTGTTTCTGTAAATGCTCCAAACATGGCATTTGCTTCTGATAGGAGTCCACTAACATAACTAACTTTGTCATTTTTATTTGATTTCAGACCCTGAATATTTGCAAATATGAAGCAGGAGTTACCATTTGGGATGTTTGGTCTTTCTTTGTGTTTGGTTAGTACCACTGGTGATGTCCTACCTGGTATGGCCCCTGGTGCCCATACCCCTGGTTTCTCCAGTACTGACTTTGATTGTTTATACAGCCCTGATGAGCTGGTGCCTGTCTTGTCTTGTCCCACTGTTCTGCCCATCTGTCCCCTCTGTAGTATTTCCACCTTTTGTCTCTTTCTTTTATCTGGTTGTTTCTCCTTATATCTAAAAAAGATTGCTGTTCTTTTTCATTTTCCCTTTCCCTGCTTTCTGTTAGAAGATGGGGATACGTGCCTAACCACGGTACTAACCACTGACCTGGTTCGATGCGTCGGTACGTCTCGCCCGTGGCAGTGTGGAGGATGGTATCGTAAGGGTCGCACCAGGCTGCGGCAGCGGCTGCGGCTGAGGCCGTCGTCATGTAGGTGTGGTGCGGCAGAGGTGTGCCTCGCTCCATCACCTCCTGCTGAGGCAGATACTCCAACTGGAACATAAATACAAATTGTATTAATGTTGGTAGAATTATCCACAATATGTTAGGTAAAAGGACACAAGTGTGTCATTTTATTGTGGCTCGTGGCCTGGTAGGTAAAACTCTCGCTTCACACGCTGAGGGTCCAGGTTCGATTCCCGGCAAGGGTGGAAACATTGGGCGTGTTTCCTTACACCTGTTGTCCATGTTCATCCATTACTAAAATAGGTACCTGGGTGTTAGTCGACTGGTGTGGGTCGCATCCTGGGACAAAACTGACCTAATTTGCGGGAAATGCTCAGCATAACAAGCGGCTTTCTATATAGTAGCATGTCGTTGATGTCAGCTATGATCTGTATAAGTTGTATCATATACTTGTAGAAATAAAGATTATTATTATTATTATTATTATTATTATTATTATTATTATTATTATCTCTTACAATGTTTTCTATAAAAGATATTCTTAGTTTAAACGTCACTTTTTGACGTTTTGCTTAGCGTTAGATTTTCAACCCTTACTGGTTTTTTTTCCAAATCATATTTTCTTTAGTCTAAATTAGGTTAAATTAATTTAGGTTAGGCTGGGTTATGGGAATTTACATAAATTTATCAAAAACTTATATTTAACTCCTGTACCATGAGGTATATGTCTTAATGTAAATATATTCAGTAACGACAGAGACTATGCCCAGCCCTTCTAGGGCAGGGTAGGTACCTGAGCTAGAGCTTGCTATCACCTGCAGCTCGCAAGACTGCCATTCCCGTTAGCTTCCCTGGGGCGGGGAAGATGGCAGACCAGAGAGAGACCTAGCTTCTCCCTACGAGCCCCGTGAGGGCGGGTAATGTGGCTAGGCCTGGTAATAGTTTGTCCCAACAATGAGGAGGTACTTGTACCTCCTCCCATGGCAGACATTAGTCTGGGATACTCCCGAGAAAGGGAGCCAAGGCCGGGCCACCACTTGGTAAATGCCCGGGCCGGGAGAATACCAGCGAATCGAGAAGATATTCAGTAAGCCAGCGGAAGGCCTCCGTCAGATGACCAAAAGCTCCAGCTGCGGGTTATCATAAGACCCGCGTCATGAATCACTTGTCCTGTTTCCTGACAACCTTACCTAACTAACATGACCCAAATATTCTAGCAGATGATATATACCCTGAGAGGTATTTGAGCGTGTGTGTATATATATATATATATATATATATAATAACTAGATCCCATCCAGCTAGTTTTCTGTTCCAGCGACTCAGCGCTGTCTGTTCAGAGGGTAATGCATGCTGTATTCTGGGCACGCGCCCCAGCTCGGAGGAGCTGGATGAGATTTTCGCATTATAATCAGTGACAAACACGTAACAATATGTACTAGACATGTATCTCTCACACCTCGTGTACTGTATATGCCATCATTATATAAACAATGTATATCTTAAATCTTTTGTACCATATTATGTAATAAAATATACATATATATATATATATATATATATATATATATATATATATATGCACTGAGAGCTTAACTGATATTATAAGGATTAAAATATTCTTGTTCGTCTAGTGGTGAAAAGGTTGCTGTGCGGCCTTAATGACCCTCGTGTAGTCGATAGGCTTTAAACCCCCCATTAATCGCCCTCAGGAAAAAGGATTGCGACACGTGATAATAAATGCTTAAGTAGT
This sequence comes from Cherax destructor, assembly GCA_009830355.1. Taxonomy (NCBI): domain Eukaryota; kingdom Metazoa; phylum Arthropoda; class Malacostraca; order Decapoda; family Parastacidae; genus Cherax; species Cherax destructor. The sequence goes on from WNWK01001353.1 coordinate 2,863, forward strand.
TACAGGAGGCAGCTGGGAGTATTCGGGCCCCGTGGCCCACATGGGTTCGGACTTCTGGAGGTGAGCGTGGGCGTTAGAGTGGGCGTGCCCCCCAGACGGACCGTACGGAGACTGCACGAACTCGTACGCCCCCGAGCGCCGCCCGTCGTCCTTCACGTACCTGTTAAACGGGGGGTTGAGGTCAGTTCCACGTCAACGGGGAGGAGTTAATCTCAACAGATGTTGCAAGACGTTAACAGATCAACAGGTCAATAGAAGTCAACAGTAGGAAACAGGTCATCAGGAATCAACAAAGGTGGTCAGGAATCATATGTTAACAGTTGCCAACAGTGGACAAAAGAGGACAACAGAAGTCAAAACGGTTATAAGGGGGTCAGTGAAATTCAACAGTATTCAACAGATATCAAAAGTAAGCAACAAACGACAAAAATGGTCAATAACATTCAACAGAAGTCATCCCAGGTCAACAGAAGTATCAGGAATTAACAGTATCTGTAGGTGTTAACGGAAAGCAACAGACTACAAAAGAAATAATCGAAGCTTTCATTGAATTTCCCTAAAACCCGATAATTTCCTTAAAAAATTTCCCCACCTTCATAAAGCAAAATACTCATGCCTTCCCAAGCCTGCCATCCATTCCTCCCTATCCTTAAAGTGTCCCTATCCTCTCTCACACCCGATTCTCCTGCCCCTTCCCTATTATATCTATTCCCTAGCCCCATCTACTCAACATCTTCCATCTGTTCTTTATCCATTCCATTCTTCCTATCCGGTTTATTTCGTATTCTTTTCTCCCTGTATCCCGTAGCTCAGTTGGTAGCACACTCAGCTCACACATTGAGGCTTGGGGTTCGATCCCCGGTACAGCTGGAAACATTAGGACGTGTTACCTTAAGACACCTGCTGTCCCTGTTCACCTAGCAGTAAACAGGTACCTGGGTGTTAGTCGACTGGTGTGGGTCGCATCCTGGAGACAAAATTGACTTGATTTGCCCGAAATGCTCTTTATAACAAGGGGGCTTTCTATATAGTAGTATGTCATTGATGTCAGTTATGGTCTGTATAAGTTGCATCATGTACTTATAGAAATAAAGATTATTTTTATCTCTGATGCACTCACATGTCTTGGGTCTTGTAATAATAGTAAGGATCGGTGTAGGGGATAGATGCGAGGGTGGTGATAGGTGGGGCAGATTCCAGAGTGGCATAGGTGGCGCCCTCGCTGCTCAGGTGGGCGTGGGCGTGACCGTGGGCGTCGATGGTGGTGTGGGCGTGCACGTGGTCGACCTGGTGGCTAGGCTCGTACACTACCACGCTCTGAACTGCGTACGGTGACTGCTGCCGACGGTATACAGACGTTAGCTCGAAGGATGAAGACAATCAGCTGATTTTAGTATATAAATGACAGTCAGCTGATTTAAGTAAAGGACAATCAACTAATTTCAGTAAATACACAACAATCAGCTGATTTTGGCAAATGAACAATAATCAACTGATTTTAGATAAACAATCAACAGATTTGATTAAATAACCAACAATCACATTATTTAAAAGAACCAGCAAACAGCTGATTTATGTAAACAAACAGAAGACTAAGGTAAATTCAAGTGAACTTGGTGTTCAGTAATACGTTAACAAGGTTTAAATACCAAGCGGTAACTACTATAAATAATAAAATATGTGAAAGTTAATTGAGTTAACCATTATGAAAAGGTTTTACTAGAATAATGTAGGAGTAACTACAAAATAAACTATTAAACTACACTAATAAAAGGTCAACTATAATAACAAAGACAAAAGTTTAATAAGAAAGAGTTTAGTTACATTAATAAAAGGGGTGACTTTTATATGTCTGTCTCGCCTATTTTTTTACAAATGGGTAACTAAAATTTTTGATTGATTAAGTAGGGGAGTGACTAGCTTTATTAAAATTGAAAAAAAAAAATGATGAGTAGAGTTAAGTGAGGAGTCGACTTGGATAGGATTCGAGTGAACTCACGTAAGTGGCCTGGTCGAGCTCATGTACCGTGGCTGTGATGTGTGGTGCTGCAGATGAGGGCGGAGGAGGTGACCCCAGTTCGTCTTTCACCTGAGGGGAAGGGCAACCAGGTGAAGAGACATCGAGGTGCAATTAAGATATACCAGCGCGAGAATACTTCAGTTACAGATCGTATTGAAGTGTGATTTATGGCTACAGTTATTTGTGTATTGTTCCAGTCACCGAATTGTGCCTTTTTTGTGCTTGTTGGCTATTTATTTGCACAAATCACAAGTAATTAAGAAATGCATACATTTGGTCAAGCTAGAATATCAGGGGTCTGAGCTTTGCTCAGACCCCTGCAACACAATTGCTAAGTTATACCATGAATTAAGGAAAGATCCTAGACTTTACCTTACCAAACAAAGCAAATGCGATAGTAATTATGGACTTACGTGCCCCTTAAACTCCTTTTTTTTTTTTTGCATTGGACTGAGGAAGCCATTATGTGGCGAAACGTTTCCAGATTAGAGATGGGCCTGCATAGCGTGAGCCAATAGACCTATTTTAGTGTTTCTTCGTTCTTGTGTGCTAGTGTATAGTATATTGAAGCGACAAGACGTAATGCATATTTTGCCTGCCGTAACACCGGGTTACATAAAAGGCATACCTTCATTAACACCGGGTTACACGAAAGGCATACCCTCGTTAACACCGGGTTACATAAAAAGGCATACCCTCATTAACACCGGGTTACATAAAAGGCATACCCTCATTAACACCGGGTTACATAAAAGACACCCTCATTAACACCGGGTCATGTACTGGTCTTTCCCTTAAAACCAGGTGGTATTAAGAGTGGTTACCTCTGCTTTGGGTTCAACATGGATGGTGTGGGCATAGGTGTGGGCGTAGGAGGCTGTGTAGGCATGTTTGAGCTCCTCCTCTTCCTCCTGCTTGACGGGCGTGTGGGCGGACAGATTCACGTCTTCCCTGATGATGACGTTGGTAGCCACGCCCACCTCGCTAATGACGGGCGTGCCGCAGGTGGAGGGCGGTCCACTGCTGTTGTTGTTAGTCGTAGCTAGCACTGTTAAGTTCAGCCCGCTGGTGTGGGCGTGGTGGGTTGTGGGCGTGGTGTGTTGCGGACGCAAGTTTATCCAGTGGGTGGCAGACACGATCGTGTGCACAGAAGACGGGTGGGAAAAAATGGAGACTATGATAATGTACACAACTGACTCACGAAATCGTAATGACACAATACCAACAAGTTGATGAGACACATGTGTAATACTCAGGTATGTGTAGACGATACCAGAGTGTTGCACTTATGTATAATAAAGATACCAGTGTTGCACTTATGTATAATAAAGATACCAGTGTTGCACATGTGTCTAATAAAGACACCAGAGTGCTGCACATGTGTCTTATAAAGATAAAAGAGTGTTGTACATGTGTCTTAATTCATCAATGGCGGCTTTAATGTGATGGATTTTATGTGGGGAAAATTCATTGAATATTTGGAAAAGTACATATACAAAGCAGGTGATTTTCGGGGCCCAACAACACAAAGTTGAACCAAAAGTCTCCTAATTCTCCATACATCAGAATATACAACACCTTTGTAATCAATATAAAATCAAATTATTTCTATCTAGACTTCAAACCTTATTAAATAACTTGTGTAAATGGTTAGTTATTAAAAGGTGTAAGTGGTTAGTTATTAACAGGTGTAAGTGGTCAGTTATTAACAGGTGTAAATGGTCTGTTATTAACAGGTGTAAATGGTCAGTTATTAACAGGTGTAAGTGGTCAGTTATTAACAGGTGTAAATGGTCAGTTATTAACAGGTGTAAGTGGTCAGTTATTAACAGGTGTCTCTGGATGTACCTGTGTTACTGGTCTTCAGTCAGAAATAAAAGGCAGTGACCACAAAACGAAAACATTAAAACTAAATGGTCATAACTATGACCATAATTTGTGAAGGGGTGGTCCGGTAAGCCAGCGAATGGCTTCGGTCAGGTGGCCGAAAGCTCCAACGGCGGGTCATCGTCTGACTAAGACCCGCGTCAGGAAACACTTGTCCTGTTTCCTGACGAACCTTACCTAACCTAACGAAAACCTGTCAGATCTTTATTATTCTCTCTGGATTTATGAATGGTCATTGAGGACCACTTATGTTCAGTCTTCCATTGCTGACCCTTATACAGATGTAGACGTTTATCTTTATAATCTGTCAGTAAGATAGAGCAATGGCTATCAAGTACGAGAGAGAGAGAGAGAGGTAACAACTTTTAGCTTGTTAGTTAGGAACCCTAAACCTAGCCTTGTAAAACCCTTTGTAAAAGAGAGAGAGAGAGAGAGAGAGAGAGAGAGAGAGAGAGAGAGGATTGGGTAGACTGCATCTTCTTGGACTGCAGAAAAAATCTCTTGACACACTAACCCACTGGAGATTGAGTCACACGATAGATAAACAGGTGGAAGTACAGGGAGAAGTGTAGCAGTTGATAAAACAATAGGTGAAGGCTACGAGGCAGTTACAGTAGGTGAGGTGGTACTAGGATGGGCCAATGTAACGAGTGAGGTCCCTGAAGCATCAGCACTAGGAGCCCTGCAATATGTATTTGTTCTTTTTAAACAAGCTGCCAGAGGGAACTGAATCCTTTATAATGACTAAACACGGTCAAGATTTAGGACTGATTTAACATGACATCCAGTCCTCCTGCAGTGTTTACAATCGTTTCTTTTTATTATTTTTTGTTGTTTGCTAACGATGTGAAGCCAGTGAGAATAATAATTAAGGTAAAAAAGAGAAGCAGGTTACAAGGGACCTTTGTGATTGGTTAATGGAATTTAAAACCTGTCTACCACACGAGGGTCATTAAGGATGCATGGAACTTGTTTACCACCAGTAAAGAGTACTATTTTAATAACCTACAAAAGGCGTCAAAGTGAAGTCTCAGTATATATACACTGAGAGACATACACCTCTCAGTGTACATATCCTGTGAGGGGACTTGGACAGCTGCAAGAATAGTCATACAGGTGTCTGTTGGGGTTCAACACACACACACACGTGTGTATCACCATGAAAATCGGTGAAGGGGAGAGAAGATTAGAGACAGAGTATTTGTTAGACAGACAGTAACTTCAATAATTGATCCTTAGAGAGGAACTCCATACACAGCTGTAAGAGTAGTCATAATAGGTCCTAAGAGGAAAGGAACCAAGAAATTATTTTCGGGAAGGAGCGAGTCAATATTTGGGATAAAGAAGAGGTTTCTGTCAAGGGTGGGTGGAGGGTTGGAAGAGAGCCTTCTGCTTTTCTATCACTCCAGAAACCCTAGATAATAACCTTAATCTAGGTAGAAGTGGAGAGTTTTCATCAGGCAACAGCCTCGAGGTGGAGTTTTAAGTTCTTTTGTCATTCCCATGTAAGAAAGCGTGGAGATTCCTGAATAAGGTTAAACAAGGGAGGATAATTTCATTATCATTTTCATGTTTTTTTTCGGAGTATTGAGACTAGGGATCAAGAAAAGGGGTCAGGAGCAGTGAATCAACACCAACAAAAACACCATGGTAAGCTCACACACACACAATATGTCTTGTATATTCTTCTGTGTATCAGACTGAGGAAACATTTTCAGAATAAAGCTATGTCTTACCTGGGATGATCTTGGGGTGTGGGTTCTCTGGGCTGGGGTTGATGCCAGGGTTCAATCGACACCACCGTGGAAGGCAGCCCCGGGGTGCCCACTCTCCTGCCTCCTTCATATTGTGGGACAGCAGAGGAGGAGGAGGAGGAGCCTTGTGGAGATCCTTCTGTCTCCTGTGTGGCGCCGCTGGGAGACGCGCTGCTGCTGGTCTCACTGCTCATGGTCACCTGCAGCAGGTGCGCTGCGCAGCTCAGCAGTCTGCTGGAAGGTGTTGGGGGAGGCCGGTCCGCTGGGTTCAGTAATGGGATCTCTCGTAGATGGAGTGGTCAGGTCAGGCAAGATGGACTAGTCAGGTCAGGTAGGTCTGATTGGCTGTGCTCAAAACAGGGTGACCTATGTTTACTGAGGCTTCAAAGCTATTTTTAATAGATAGTTTACCTTTGGGGTTTCACAGACTGTCTTCGAGGGTTACAATGTTGCCTGCAGGATCTGAAGTGGTATAATGTATCCCTGGACTCCTGGAGACAATCCTCAGGTGGTATAATTTATACCTGGGCTCCTGGAGACAATCCTCAGGTGGTATAATTTATACCTGGGCTCCTGGAGACAATCTTCAGGTGGTATAATGTATCCTTGGACTCCTGGAGACAATCCTCAGGTGGTATAATGTATCCCTGGGCTCCTGGAGACAATCCTCAGGTGGTATAATTTATCCCTGGGCTCCTGGAGACAATCCTCAGGTGGTATAATTTATACCTGGGCTCCTGGAGACAATCTTCAGGTGGTATAATGTATCCTTGGACTCCTGGAGACAATCCTCAGGTGGTATAATGTATCCCTGGGCTTCTGAAAACGTTCTTCTTGGGCTACCGCCCTGTGCGTATTCCTCGGGAGCTCTAGAGGTAGCTTCTCACGGGAGGATACCTGCGGTATGCTCTCAGTAAGATGTGGCAGTGTATCCCAAAGTGCTCTCTTGGTGAAGACTCAGGCGAGAGCTAATCACTACACTTGCCAGGAAGTTCTCTCTTTCAATTTGGTCCAATTGGAAATATATTTCTTTTTGTCTGTGAGGATCCACGAGATTCACATTTAGAATTAGAAATAAGTCTTCGAGAAATTTGAGGTTTCAAAATTGAGAGTTCTAATCTGAGCCTCTATTATCAATTTCTTAAGCTAAATTCTTTTGCCTTCAGATGGGCTTTTGAAATAACTTGCTGTCTCAAAGTAATTCTTGACTTCTAATTCAAAGTTTCAGTGCGTTAACATAGTTCGTAATATATGTAATATAGTCTATGGTGTTATAATATTTCTAACTTTAGAATATAGAAAAATAATGAAGTTTTACACGTTCCAAGTGAAAATGGTTTTTACCAGAGTCCTGTACCTCGAATATCCTTAATACGGGATGACATTTCTGTTTTGTATTGTTGGTAGGATTACAGGCGAGAAGACAGATCAGTATTGTGGGTTCGGAGGTGTATTTTCAAGGGAATCTCAGTTGCTAATTGAGATTCTGAAGTGGCGAGCTGGATGTAAGTTAGAGGATGTCTTGAGGGGTACTTGGCTCGTGAATGGTGTTACCCTGGAAAGGTTACTTGAAGCTAGGACTTGACTTCTTAGAGAATCTCGTGGTGTATATATGTCTGTCTGTCTCTTTCTTTTTGTCTCTTTGTCTCCTACCAGGGGGCTCCCACGTGTACACACTACACCTGTAAAACAAATACTGCAATAAGAACATAAGAAAGAAGGAACACTGCAGCAGAACTACTGGCCCATGCGAGGCAGGTCCAAGTCGCCTACCGGCTATGCCACTGACCCAACCTAGTCAGGTCCAGGTCACATCCACTTAAGGAAGGAGCACGGCATCAGACCTGCTAGCACAAGCTAGTCAGGTCCAACTCACACCCACTCATGCGTCTATCCAACCTATTTTTAAAACTACACAAGGTTTTAGCTTCTATGACGGTACTCGGGCGTTTGTTCCACTCATCCACAACTCTAAGTTGAATTTTTAAGGTGAAATTCTAAGATGAATCAAAATAACTTCTTGAGTTAATTTGAGTTATGAGTGAATGGTGAGTAATAGATGTCAAGACGTGAGTGCCAGGACAGGTGAGTGCCAGGACAGGTGAGTACCAAAACATGTGAGTGCTAGAGAGGTATACTTGTGGCATGGGATATATGTGTAAGATGAGAATGAAACCCATGTTGACACATGTTGGCACACAGATTGCCACATGAGGTGGGTGCCATAGTACATGTTGCTACACATGAGGTGGGTGTTATCAGTGCCTAGGCTTAGCGCACGAACACCCACCCACCCTAACTGGGTCAGTCTATAACACCAGCGTCAGCACAATATTTGCACTTTTCCTGACGCACAAAACACCAAGAGTGACGTAAAATGGAAAAGAGTACAGTTAACACAGAAGTAACTGCAGATGTAACTCAGGAGTATCAGCTGATGTAACAGAGCAGTTTAGCACAGTAGCAACAGTATGTTGAACACTGTAGTGGAACATATTTTATATAGTAGTAACACAGTACACACAACATAGTAGTAACACAGTACACAACATAGTGGTAACAGTACACAACATAGTGGTAACAGTACACAACATAGTGGTAGAGTCACAACAGTAAAGCACACAACATAGTAGTAACACAGTACACAACATAGTAAACAGTCACACAACATAGTAGTAACAGTACACAACATAGTGGTAACAGTACACAACATAGTAGAACAGTACACAACATAGTGGTAACACAGTACACACAACATAGTGGTAACACAGTACACACAACATAGTAGTAACACAGTACACAACATAGTGGTAACAGTACACAACATAGTGGTAACAGTACACAACATAGAGATAACGCAGTACACAACAGTGGTAACACAGCACACAACATAGTAGTAACACAGTACACACAACATAGTAGTAACACAGTACACACAACATAGTAACAGTACACACAACATAGTAGTAACAGTACACAACATAGTGGTAACACAGTACACACAACATAGTGGTAACACAGTACACACAACATAGTGGTAACACAGTACACACAACATAGTAACACAGTACACACAACATAGTAACACAGTACACACAACATAGTAACACAGTACACACAACATAGTAACACAGTACACACAACATAGTAACACAATACACACAACATAGTAACACAGTACACACAACATAGTAACACAGTACACACAACATAGTAACACAGTACACACAACATAGTAACACAGTACACACAACATAGTAACACAGTACACACAACATAGTAACACAGTACACACAACATAGTAACACATACACACAACATAGTAAACAGTACACACAACATAGTAACACAGTACACACAACATAGTAACACAGTACACACAACATAGTAACACAGTACACACAACATAGTAACACAGTACACACAACATAGTGGTAACACAGTACACACAACATAGTAACACAGTACACACAACATAGTAACACAGTACACACAACATAGTAACACAGTACACACAACATAGTAACACAGTACACACAACATAGTAACACAGTACACACAACATAGTAGTAACACAGTACACACAACATAGTAACACAGTACACACAACATAGTAACACAGTACACACAACATATGGTACAGAACACATAACAGTCAAAAATGTAACACAGTACACACAACATAGTAACACAGTACACACAACATAGTAACACAGTACACACAACATAGTAACACAGTACACACAACATAGTGACACATACACACAACATAGTAACACATACCACAACATAGTAACAAGTCACCAACATAGTAACACAGTAACACCATAACACAGTAAAATAGTAACACAGTACACACAACATGTAACCATACACCAACTATAGTAAACAGTACACACAACATAGTAACACATACACCAACATAGTAACACAGTACACACAACATAGTAACACAGTACACACAACATAGTAACACAGTACACACAACATAGTAACACAGTACACTACACACAAATGTAACACAGTACACACAACATAGTAACACAGTACACACAACATAGTAACAATACACACAACATAGTAACACAGTACACACAACATAGTAAACAGTCACACAACATAGTACATCACACACATATAGTAACACAGTACACACAACATAGAAAAGTACACACACATAGTAACACAGTACACAAAATAGTAACACAGTACACACAACATAGTGTAACACAGTACACACAACATAGTAGTAACACAGTACACACAACATAGTGTAACACAGTACACACAACATAGTTAACACAGTACACACAACATGTAACACAGTACACACAACATAGTACACAGTACACACAACATAGTGTAACACAGTACACACAACATAGTAACACAGTACACAAACATAGGAACTTACAATACACAAATAGTAACACAGTACACACAACATAGGTGGTAAACACAAGTACACATACAACATAGTAACACAGTACACACAACATAGTAACACAGTACACACAACATAGTAACAGTACACACAACATAGTGTAACAGTACACACACAACATAGGGAACACAGTAACACAACATAGTAACACAGTACACACAACATAGTGGTAACACAGTACACACAACATAGTAGTAACACAGTACACACAACATAGTAGTAACACAGTACACACAACATAGTGGTAACAGTACACACAACATAGTGGTAACACAATACACACAACTAGTAACACAGAACACAACATAGTAACACAGGAATACACACAACATAGTAGTAACATACACTTAAGTAACTATAAGAACATATAGAAAAGGAGGAACACTGCAACAGGCCTACTGGCCCATACTTGACAGTCCATGTCAAAACCAACCCACCAACAAAAATATTTGTGCAACCCATCCATAGTTTAAGCTTACAGATTCATAACTGTGAATGGCACTGTGAGACTGGCACTGTGCTAGTAACTAGGAATGGCACTGTGAGACTGGGACTGTGCTAGTAACTAGAAATGGCACTGTGAGACTGGCACTGTGCTAGTAATTAGGAATGGCACTGTGAGACTGGTACTGTTCTAGTAACTAGGAATGGCACTGTGCTAGTAACTAGGAATGGCACTGTGGAACTGACACTGTGCTAGTAACTAGGAATGGCACTGTGCTAATGACTAGGGATGGCACTGTGAGACTATCACATTGCTGGTAACTAGGAATGGCACTGTGAGAATGACAGTACTAGTATTATGAATGGCACTGTTAGTAATTATGAATGGCACTGCTAGTAATTATGAATGGTACTGCTAGTAACTATGAATGACACTGTTCTAATAACTAGGAATAACACTTCTAGTAACTAGGAATAACAGTGTTCTGGTAACTAGGAATAACACTTGTGTTCTAGTAACTAGGAATAACATCATGAGACTGGCACTGTGTGAGAAATTACAAGACTGGCACTGTGCACGAGGAATGGTACAAGTGGCACTGTGCACGAGGAATGGCACAAGTGGCACTTTTTAGTTGGATATGTAAATTGCACTGACCGTACATGGTGACTGGCACTAAAATGACAAATAAGAGTGTGGCATTGTGAAATGCATGCTGAGGAATGGCACTGTGGTCGTTACACTTTAAATATTAGATCAAGTGTAGCACTGTAAATGTAGCACAATAACACTTAGCATAGCACTTAATTACATCCTAAATATCAATTTGTTACATGCAATGTTGCACTGAGTGTGCCATAAAGAGTATGACACCTAGGATGTTGCACTTTGCCACTGTATGAGATGAGCTTTGCCCTGGGCAATGTAAATGTTCACTATTTTATTTATTCAAGGTGCCTGGCACTGTATAATAACAATGTGAGAGACCGTGAATATGGCACATGTGTGTGTGGCACTGCAGCTGGGCGCCACTTGTTGCTGGCCATGGGTCGCTCTGGAGGGGCGGGTGCCACCGCGGCTGGGGTCTGGCATTCTCCATTTCTGTGGCCGCCTATGACTGGAATGCGGCACCTTCCAGCAGCTATGGTTGAAGAGGCTCTCTTATAGGCTGATCGTTCCAGAGAGCTTTGCCTCGATGCGATAGTTGAATGAGATAAGATTTTAGTGTGTGCTCACATACAGATATGACCGATAGCGGATCTGTCGAGCTGAGGAACAGTCATTATATTCCCCGGGAGATAAAACGATAAAAGCATTAATCTTTCCAGTACTATCTTTTCCCCCGTGGGATAATTAAGGCGTTCCAACACGTCTCTGGATCCTGGAACGTCGAGGATGGACAGAGAGGAAGAGGTGAGGATGCTGCTGGAATTCTGTGGGTCTCTGTGTGATGTATATGAACATGGTTTGTAAGACTGGAAGATCTATAAGATCTGGGAAGTCTGGAAGATCTGGAAAGAGGTATGGGGTGAGAAAGGTCCTCCTGGACTTACCAGTAAGCGCTGTGATGGGCCTGGAGTACTGACTACGACTAACTCATGTCCCTCCCGCTGCCTGGGAGAGATGGGGGGGAGGTGAGGCAGGTGAGAGGCAGAGGGGCTCACCTGTGCGCCCTCAGACTCGCTTTCCTTCCTCACCGCTGCTCGCTGGAGGCCGGAAGGAAGTCGGGTGTTGAGGGAGATGGAGTGGGTCGTGTGTGTGTGTGGAAGACACAGGCAGGTGTTGCACCTTTCCAGGAGGTTGTCAATGTTGGGGGTGTAGGGGGTAGTGCCACCCCCATTCTCGCCCCAGGGAGGGGGAACCAGGCACAAGAACCTCCCTCCCCCTTCCCCCCACGTAATCACCAGTGTTCTTGATGTGTTGTGGTCGCTTTGTCTCCTTGTCATAGAGCTCACTCTCCCTTACACCAGCCGTTAAATAATAACCTTTATATTAGTCCGACCACTAGTATTTCTCGACCGCTAGGGACGAGAAAGTGAGAGAGCCATCAGTGCAGTGTCATTAAGTGCCATAATCAGGCTCTGCAGCATGCCCAGGTGAGCTTTGAGGCTTCGGGCATGAGGGTAGGTGGGCAAGGCGGTATCCTGGTACCTACGTCAAGAGACGAACAAACATGGCTGCCGGCTTATCGCCCTCCGATATCGCTTATCGGGAAGCTTATCAGCCTCTCATTCGTGCCACTTGATTTAGATTATTCTAGAAATGTTAGTCCATGAGAGAGGTTGCCAGGTGGGAGGTGAACGCTAGTTAACAGTTACACTCGATACATTAACAACTTGATAACCTACAGTGTAAGCGGTCTGTGGCGTCTCCCTGTTGACTCAGCTCTACAGTTCGCTCACTCGAATTACCTCTAACAAACTGGTAATTATTCCGTTAGTTACAAATCCTGGTATGGCCAACATCCGGGCCGCTTAGGAGAGAAAGTTTCTGCGGATGTGGATGTGGTGGTGTTTGCTGCCTGACGCTGCCAGTTTGGCGCCAAAACTGGCGCGCGTCACGTGTCACATCCGCCATCTTGCCGGGCTACCTGGACCTTGAACTAATTTAAGAATTGGTCGACTTTACCTTATTTTGAGGGACTTTCTTGTATTTGTAAGTACGTGGCCACAATCAGACTATAAAAAAAGCTTTCTCAAAACAGCAGCATAGGAGAAATGGCGCTTCCAAGTGGCAGTAGACAGGAAGAAATATCTATATTTTTGTGTATTGTCTGAGAGAATTGGAAAGTCTGTCGGGTTCGTACGTCAGTCCTCTTTTGTTTTACACTTTTACAGAGTGTAAACAGGTGTTATTCTGCCATTTACACTAGAACGTTGTGTAGTTTTAAAATTAGGTTAGACAAATACATGAGTGGGTGTGGGCAGGTGTGAGTTGAGCCTGACTGGCTTGGGCCAGTAGGTGACTTGGACCTGACTGGCTTGGGCCAGTAGGTGACTTGGGTCTGACTGGCTAAGAGCAGTAGGTGACTTGGACCTGACTGGCTTGGACCAGTAGGTGACTTGGGTCTGACTGGCTAAGAGCAGTAGGTGACTTGGACCTGACTGGCTTCGGCCAGTAGGTGACTTGGGTCTGACTGGCTAAGACCAGTAGGTGACTTGGACCCGAATAGCATGAGCCAGTAGGCCTTCTGCGGTGTTCCTTCTTATGTTCTTACGTTATACTGCCTTTTACAGTGTACACAGGTGTTACACTGCTTTTTACAGTGTACACAGGTGTTACACTGCCTTTTACAGTGTACACAGGTGTTACACTGCCTTTTACAGTGTACACAGGTGTTACACTGCCTTTTACAGTGTACACAGGTGTTACACTGCCTTTTACAGTGTACACAGGTGTTACACTGCCTTTTACAGTGTACACAGGTGTTACACTGCCTTTTACAGTGTACACAGGTGTTACACTGCCTTTTACAGTGTACACAGGTGTTACACTGCTTTGTACAGTGTACACAGGTGTTACACTGCCTTTTACAGTGTACACAGGTGTTACACTGCCTTTTACAGTGTACACAGGTGTTACACTGCCTCGTCACTGTTCAAAGCTCTGTTGCATCAGTCATGCATTGCCACTCATCAAGTATAACTTGTGGAAAAATAAACACATAAGCAGTATAATGTGATCCTTTATTGACAACGTTTCGCCCACGCAGTGGGCTTTATCGAGTCACAAACACATCTACCTGAATAACAGAAACATGAGTATTTATAGGATTTAGTCAGGTGGAGAATGCTGCATGTGACAGTCTTCAAAGTAGTGTGATAGTTAAAACCTAGGGTAACATAAAGCCCACTGCGTGGGCGAAACGTTGTCAGTAAAGGATCACATTATACTGCTTATGTGTTTATTTTTCCATTGTGTCGGTATTTTATACCATTTGTTTCCAAGTATAACTTGTAGCATGCTTGTGTCAGAAGCCAGACACAGGTATGGTAGGTTGTGGATAGTAGAGTCAGAGTGCACATGCTGTGGATTCCATCTCACAATGGTCTTCAGATGCATGATAGAACTGATAAATTGGCTAAGTTTTATGCTTTCAAAGAAGGGGTAGATTACAATCTTGGCTTGTCAGTTAGCAGCTTGAGAACAATAATACGAAAAGAACTTCAACTTAATTTTATTGACTTAAGACTCAGGGAGATTGACACCAGTCAGTCCATCTATCATCATTCTATCATGCAGGAGGAGCCACATGTCTATGGTGCATCCAACAAAATAAGCAGGCTCTTGGATGTCACTACCGCCCGCCTCCGGCTGGGTTACAAGTATCTTTGGCAGGTTAAATCACCACCACCAGATGTAGACCAAACAAAATGTAAACTTTGCCAGTTGGATTATTGTCACACCCTGCGTCATTATGTACTGGAGTGCGATAAAATTAATGAATTCAGAGACAACTCACTCAGAAATGTTCAAGATATGTCAAACCATTCTGGAAAAATACCCTGACTTTGCTCCCTGTAAATAAAGCATTGCCACGTGTGTGTGTGTGTGTGTACTCACCTAATTGTACTCACCTAATTGTGGTTGCAGGGGTCGAGACTCAGCTCCTGGCCCCGCCTCTTCGCTGTCCGCTACTGGGTCTCTGCTCTCCCTGCTCCATGAGCTTTATCATACCTTATCTTAAAACTATGTATGGTTCCCGCCTCCACTATATCGTTCGCTAGACTATTCCACTTCCTGACTACTCTATGGCTGAAGAAATGCTTCCTAACATCCCTTTGACTCATCTGAGTCTTCAGCTTCTAGTTGTGCCCCCTTGTTTCTGTGTTCCCTCTCTGGAACATCCTGTCACTATCTACCTTGTCGATTCCTCGCAGTATTTTGTATGTCGTTATCATATCTCCTCTAAACCTTCTATCCTCCAGTGTTGTTAGTCCTATTTCCCTCAACCTTTCTTCATAGGACAGTCCCCTGAGTTGTGGAACTAGTCTTGTCGCAAACCTTTGCACTTTCTCTAATTTCTTGACGTGCTTGACCAGGTGTGGGTTCCAGACTGGTGCTGCATACTCTAGTATGGGCCTGACGTACACGGTGTACAGTGTGTGTGTGTGTGTGTGTGTGTGTGACCCAACAATTAAAATTTGCACCAATAACTCATTACAGTTGTGGCCGGGTGTAGACTAGTGAATTGTTCATTACTTTATAATTTGTTCATGATTGTAACCATGTATAAACGTAAGTAAGTAAATTTACTTACATGTTTCATTACATTTGTAACTTGTGAGTTCATTACCTTTGTAACTTGCTCAGCTATCAAAACTTTGGGGTCCAGTCCCTGCACCCATTATGTACCTCTGTAATCTTTTGACTACCGCCCACAGGATGGGTATGGGGTGCATAATAAAGATATTAAACTAACACTGCACCGTGCCACCCACAACAGTCTACTAAAACACTAAGTACCTATTGTCTGCTAGGTTCAGAGGGGCAGTAGGTGCAAGGAGTCTTGAGCAGCCTCTCTCTAGCCTGGAAATCGAACTTGGGTTCCTCCTGTTGTGAACCGAGCACTTTCAACATTAGAACAATGTTGTGTTTACACGACACGAGGTGACCCTCAAGTTTTAGTCCCCCCTCAAGTGTTAATCCCAAAAAGTGTTAGTCCCCCTCAAGTGTTAGTCCCTTCAAGTGTTAGTCCCCCTCGAGTGTTAATCCCCCTCAAGTGTTAGTCCCCTTCAAGTATTAGTCTCCACTCAAGTGTTAGTCCCCCTTAAGTGTTAGTCCCCCTCAAGTGTTAGTCTCCCCTCAAGTGTTAGTCCCCCTCAAGTGTTAGTCTCCCCTCAAGTGTTAGTCCCCCTCAAGTGTTAATCCCCCTCAAGTGTTAGTCCCCCTTAAGTGTTAGTCCCCTCAAGTGTTAGTCTCCCCTCAAGTGTTAGTCCCCCTCAAGTGTTAATCCCCCTCAAGTGTTAGTCCCCTTAAGTGTTAGTCCCTCAAGTGTTAGTCTCCCTCAAGTGTTAGTCCCTCAAGTGTTAGTCTCCCTCAAGTGTTAGTCCCCTCAAGTGTTAGTCTCCCTCAAGTGTTAGTCCCTCAAGTGTTAGTCTCCCTCAAGTGTTAGTCCCCTCAAGTGTTAATCCCCCTCAAGTGTTAGTCCCCCTTAAGTGTTAGTCCCCTCAAGTGTTAGTCTCCCCTCAAGTGTTAGTCCCCCTCAAGTGTTAGTCCCCTCAAGTGTTAGTCCCCCTTAAGTGTTAGTCCCCTCAAGTGTTAGTCTCCCCTCAAGTGTTAGTCCCCCTCAAGTGTTAATCCCCCTCAAGTGTTAATCCCCCTCAAGTGTTAGTCCCCCTCAAGATTTAGTCATCATCAAGGGTTGTCACCCTCCACTTTACGTATACAAAGTGGTCAATAATTGTATGTGTGTGTGTATGTGATAACTAATTTTAAAACAAAGAAACAACTAAACAAGGAACAGTACTTACCGTTGTTACTTTCTTTGTTTCTTGTTTCCTTCTGTATTCTTAATCATTTCCTTCCTTTCTTCTCTACACTTCTCCCTTATCTTCCTCATTCTTGTCATCTGCTTCTTTTCCTCATTTCGGTGTTTCTTCTTCTTCTTCCCATCCACTTCCTTCTTTCTTTTCATCTCCGCCTCCTTCATCCTTCTGTTGGTAAACAGTAAACTCCCGTTACTTCCTCCACTCCTCTTGGCTGAGTCATTCTTCCCTATTTCCTATTTTCTTGTTTAATTTCCTGTTCCCTCTTCCCGTTTTCTCTGAGTGCAGTTATGTATGTTCTCACCTAATTGTACTCACTTAATTGTACTCACTTAATTGTACTCACTTAATTGTGGTTGCATGGGTCGAATCACGGCTCCTGGCCCCGCCTCTTCACAGGCCGCTAGGTGTGTATGTTGTGTGTGTTTGTATGGACCTAGTTGTGCTTGCATAGTTCGAGGCACATCTCCCAGCCTCTCCACTTAAGATTTAAGAATCGGGGAGACTGTTGCCTGGTGTTTCCTGAGTCAGTGTTACATGGAAGACAGCCTCATAAAAAGAACTGACTATATGGTATTGTCCATTTTTTTTATTATTTTTAACAATAATTATTAATAATAATAATATTTTCAACCACTTCGGTCGTCTCCCACCAAGTTGACCGCCCCCAAAAAAAAAAAAAATCAACATTCACAATCATTCATTCATTGGTGGTATTCCCAAAAGTGCACAGACGTCTTAAGTCAAGTGACTCTAATATTCACACCATAAGCTCCAGCTGTGGGTCATCATGTGACTAAGACACAAGTCAGGAAACACTTGTCCTGTTTCCTGACAAACACAGTTTACTTAAACCCAACACGATATACAATAAGAGGTGTATGAGTCTCTCAGTTTATATATACTGATAGTTTGACTTTAATCCGCGTTTTAAGGATTTAGAATATTAGTGACTGGTGGTAAACGGGTGGCATACAACCTTAATGACCCTCGTGTAGTAGACAGACTTTAAACCCCATTAACCAACCATCATCCCCATTCCTCCTGGGGCGGAATGGGACCAGGAAACCAACATACGAAAACAGGAACAACAGTGATACAACAGGAACAACAGTGATAGAACAGGTACAACAGGAACAACAGTGTTACAACAGAGGAAACACCTGCCATGTATATTGCTCTGCCTGTTATCAAGGTAGGATTGGCGGTGACTCAAATACTCAGTGCTTGTTCAATCTTTGTCAAAGATTGAGTGACAAATAAACAACTTGACAACTCTGTCACCAGTGTACTAGTAGTGTAGTGGCTTCGTCAGTCCTATACGAAGAAGAATGGTGAAGATAAGAATGTGGATTTATCCACTGTGACACCGCCTACGACTGCTTCACCTCACCTGTCTACAGTATATAAGTCACTTCTTGGCGCATATGCTGCATTCTTTTCAAGATTGATGACTGATTTCATCAACTCCGGGCTGAAAGACTGATTACCCCAAACTCCTAATCTTCATCATTCTTCTTTGTACTGGACTGATGAAGCCACTGTGTGGCGAAACGTTTTCTCAGTAAAGATACCCAAGTATTGCACATGTGTCTAATTTATCAATCAGTACAGCAGTTTATATCATACCTCGTATGATAAAGAAAGATATACGCAGCGAAGTATTTCCTCAATGTCTTAAGAAGCTGTGCGTACGTGTCGTTATCCTTGTTGCGTACGTGTCGTTATTCTTGTTGCGTACGTGTCGTTATTCTTGTTGCGTACGTGTCGTTATCCTTGTTGCGTACGTGTCGTTATCCTTGTTGCGTACGTGTCGTTATTCTTGTTGCGTACGTGTCGTTATCCTTGTTGCGTACGTGTCGTTATCCTTGTTGCGTACGTGTCGTTATCCTTGTTGCGTACGTGTCGTTATCCTTGTTGCGTACGTGTCGTTATCCTTGTTGCGTACGTGTCGTTATTCTTGTTGCGTACGTGTCGTTATCCTTGTTGCGTACGTGTCGTTATCCTTGTTGCGTACGTGTCGTTATCCTTGTTGCGTACGTGTCGTTATCCTTGTTGCGTACGTGTCGTTATCCTTGTTGCGTACGTGTCGTTATCCTTGTTGCGTACGTGTCGTTATTCTTGTTGCGTACGTGTCGTTATCCTTGTTGCGTACGTGTCGTTATCCTTGTTGCGTACGTGTCGTTATTCTTGTTGCGTACGTGTCGTTATTCTTGTTGCGTACGTGTCGTTATTGTTGTTGCGTACGTGTCGTTATCCTTGTTGCGTACGTGTCGTTATTCTTGTTGCGTACGTGTCGTTATCCTTGTTGCGTACGTGTCGTTATCCTTGTTGTGTACGTGTCGTTATCCTTGTTGCGTACGTGTCATTATCCTTGTTGCGTACGTGTCGTTATTCTTGTTGCGTACGTGTCGTTATCCTTGTTGCGTACGTGTCGTTATCCTTGTTGCGTACGTGTCGTTATCCTTGTTGCGTACGTGTCGTTATCCTTGTTGCGTACGTGTCGTTATCCTTGTTGCGTACGTGTCATTATCCTTGTTGCGTACGTGTCGTTATTCCCGCCTGTGTTAGCGTCACCCAAAGACAGGTCTCCTGCCCTTGGTGCTAATGCAAAACAAAGCCTTGAGACTTACTCTCGACTGACCAAAAATTACCAAGGAAACTTGATGCCTCTAGTACCATCGATAGAATACTAATTCAGATTAACCCTATTTAGTATTCAAATGTTGAGAAATATAGCAGACATTGTCACTAATAACCTTGTCAAATGTCGAGCAGTAAATGTGAAAATGGAATGTTAAACCATGCAGTTATATTCAGCTTTATAACCTGTTTATAATAGCATTTCACCCTTCCATGGGAGCTGAATCAGTTTAATGTCACATATCTTAAGCTTCCTCCTTAATATCTCGTGGGTGCTCTTCTTATAAGATGAAGTTGCAGTTGTTTACGCATCTGCCATTAGTGGTTATGCTATTTACTAACATAATGATGAAGAATTAGACACATGTGCAGCATCTGGGTATCTTGTAGACGTTTCGCCATTCAGGAAGACTGTAGAACTATATACAAAAGATGAGGGAATCAGTCCCTCAGCCTTGCTGACTGAAGCACATGAAGACTGGCGCTGATATACTGACGGCAGGTGTGGGACCTGCAGCAGACGAAAGCATTGTCAGTGGTAGGCGTGATTCCCCACTGGAAGGCCACCAGACCCGTGATGACTCATCATAATTTATAATGGTTGCTTGAATGGTTGATGAGGCTTAAAGCCTATTTACTGGTCATTATGACTCACGAAATCGTAATGACACGATTGCAAACAAACCATACCACGGGTGGGGTTCGAACCCGCGGTCAGAGAGTCTCAAAACTCCAGACCGTCGCGTAAGCCACTGGGCCAGCTAGCATGGCCGTGACGGCCATGCTAGCGGGAGATTCGTCTGTAAAAACTTGCATTTGTGGACACATTGGTGCCTATGCTAACCTTCCTATGGTGTAGAAATATACCTAGTTGGATGAATCTTATTGAAGCTAGCTGGCCCAGTGGCTAACGCGACGGTCTGGAGTTTTGAGACTCTCTGACCGCGGGTTCGAACCCCACCAGTGGTTTTACTGGTCATTAATGCTGCATGCCATCTGTTCACCAGTCGAGAAACCTTACAATTGGGATTAAAATAAACTTCCAATGTATATACACATATATTCACCTCTCAGTGTCTATACACTGATATGGAAAATAACCACAGGGGGAGTTGAATGATAGCTCTAGGCTTTACGTGTGACAATCATTCAACGCCCCTGTGGTTATTTTGCATCTTGTGTCGCTCGTTAGCGATTATTGCAACCACTTGACATGTGTATATACACAGAGATATGCATCTCTGGGTGTATATATACAATGAAAGACATACACCTCTTGGTGTATATATCCTGCCTACGATTGGTTTACCAACGTGGGCGGCAGGAACTGGCTGTCTTATCTGCCCTGGCTCTCACAAACCACTATCTTATCTTACTTTTTAAGGATGAATATGTCTCTTAAATTAAGCAAGAGAGAATACCAAGAAGAACTGAGACTCAGAGATTAAAGTTAATTTTATTTTCAATTCGTTACAGATTTAGATGTTATAGGACAAACATAATAGCCTTTCCGTAATGGATGACCCAGGAGCTTGAGCCTATGGTGTTAGTACATTGTGGTTCACTGGTAGGAGGCCCCGAGTTGATACTTCCATAGTTTGCAGCTGTCTTGTTTGTATATTATGTCCATAATAAATGAAAACTCGGGGCCTCCTACGAGTGAAACACCTTGTGGTTCACGAAGAAACACCCTGTAACACAAGAAGCAACACCCTGTAGTGCAAGAAGCAACACCCTGTAACACAAGAAGCAACACCCTGTAGTGCAAGAAGCAACACCCTGTAACACAAGAAGCAACACCCTGTAGTGCAAGAAGCAACACCCTGTAACACAAGAAGCAACACCCTGTAGTGCAAGAAGCAACACCCTGTAATGCAAGAAGCAACACCCTTTAGTGCAAGAAGCAATACCCTGTAACACAAGCAACACCCTATAGTGCAAGAAGCAACACCCTGTAATGCAAGAAGCAACACTCTGTAGTGCAAGAAGCAACACCCTGTAGTGCAAGAAGCAACACCCTGTAATGCAAGAAGCAACACCCTGTAGTGCAAGAAGCAACACCCTGTATTGCAAGAAGCAAGACCCTGTATTGCAAGAAGCAACACTGTATTGTAAGAAGCAACACCCTGTATTGCAAGAAGCAACACCCTGTATTGCAAGAAGCAACACCCTGTATTGCAAGAAGCAACACCCTTGGTTGGCTGGTTAATGGGGTTTCACCCCTATCAACTACACGAGGGTCGTTAACGATCGTTTGTTCACCACCACCCAGGAACATTGTAATCCCTAAATAGGGATTACATTGAACTCTCAGCATATATATACACATCGATATACACCTCATGGTTATTTGGGTTTAAAGCCTATCGACTACACGAGGGTCATTAAAACTGCACCTCACCTTTGTACCACCAATGGAAAATAGTTGAATTGCATATATGGGCGAAACGGAACTAAAAGTAAACGTTTAGTACCTAATGTTATAGTTACCGACAAAATGTTAGGTGAAAAGACACAGATGGATCTAATGTGACATTTTGTTGTGGCAACGTTTCGCTCTCCAGGTGCTTTATCAAGCCGTTAAGAGTGAAACGTTACCACTTTAAAATGTCACATTAGTGACACCTGTGTACTTTTACCTATTATAAAGTAAGCATGAAACTCTCCATGTGCACATGTACTGATGTTCTCAGCACAATATATGTACAGGCAGGCCCCGCTTATACATCAGGTTAGGTTCCGGGCTACTGTAGGGCCCCGCTTATACAGCAGGTTAGGTTCCGGGCTACTGTAGGGCCTCTTTTATACAGCAGGTTAGGTTCCGGGGTACTGTAGGGCCCTGTTTATACAGCAGGTTAGGTTCCGGGCTACTGTAGGGCCCCGCTTATACAGCAGGTTAGGTTCCGGGCTACTGTAGGGCCCCGTTTATACAGCAGGTTAGGTTCCGGGCTACTGTAGGGCCCTGTTTATACAGCAGGTTAGGTTTCGGGCTACTGTAGGGCCCCGTTTATACAGCAGGTTAGGTTCCGGGCTACTGTAGGGCCCCTCTTATATAGCAGGTTAGGTTCCGGGCTACTGTAGGGCCCCGCTTATGCAGCAGGTTAGGTTCCAGGTCACTGTAGGGTCCCGCTTATATAGCATGTTAGGTTTCAGGCCACTGTAGGGCCCTATTTATACAGCAGGTTAGGTTTCAAGCCACTGTAGGGCCTGGCTTATACAGCATGTTAGGTTCCGGGTTACTGTAGGGCCTGGCTTATACAGCAGTTTAGGTCTCAGGCCACTGTAGGGCCCCACTTACACAGCAGGTTAGGTTCTGGGCCACTGTATGACCCCGCTTATACAGCAAGTTAGGTTCTAGGCTACTGTAGGGCCCTGCTTATATAGCAGTTCAGGTTCTGGGCTTCTGTAGGGCCCTGCTTATATAGCAGTTCAGGTTCTGGGCTACTGTAGGGCCCTGCTTATACAGCAGGTTAGGTTCTGGGCTACTGCTGTAAGGTGAATCATAGTTTGCTGTTGTTTCTCACTTTCAAATGCATACAAAAGCCTGATAACATGTTTACACTATCATATATTAAGTGATCAATAGAGCTAAGCCTAAAAAAATGCTTACCTTAAAATGTTTTCAACCTTAGCTTATAGTGAGTGGTGAATATATTTATTGTATGAAGTCTGAATAAATGAAGCTTGGGTGTAATTGAAAACTGATGCATTAGTGAAATGCTGTAAAACGGAACTCTGTAAAGGTAAGCGCTGTATAGCGGGGCCTGTCTGTATATGAACCCTTGTTAGTTATGGTGTTTAGTGACTACAAGAGTGTTATCAAGGCTGTATCTAACCTCTTCACTACTAGTCAGAAATATTTTAATCCCTTAAAAAAGAGATTGGAGTAACTTCTCAGTGTATATACACTGAGTCATAAATAAGTTTATTCAGGTACAGCTACACATAAATACAGTTACACAAATTATCATACATAGTAACATATGTGTAATTTACCTAGGATAACCCCCAAAATTCAGAGTCATTTATTTCCATTGGGGTTCATGTGATATTGATCTCTCGGTGTATATACTCTATGAAGACTTTAAGAAAGCGTTGGTGCACTATTGTCAGTCAAGAGCATCAGTCAGTTTTCCTGGTGGCGAAAGCTGTCGCTTCACACGGCGATGTCCGGGTTCGATTCCCGGCGAGGGTAGAAACATTGGGCGTGTTTCCTTACACCGGTTGTCTATGTTCACCCATCAGTAAAATATGTACTACCTGGGAGTTAGTCGCATCCTGGGACAAAACTGACTTAATTTGCGGAAAATGCTCTGCATAACAAGCGGCTTTCTATATAGTATGTCATTAATGTCAGCTATGGTCTGTATACTTTGTGCATGTGCTTGTAGAAATAAAGATATTATTATTATTATTATTATTATTATTATTATTATAATGTCCCCCTTTCTTGGTGGTTCCCCGTTTTCTGTTCGACCATCAGAACAGCTTCGCATTAATAATAATAATAATAATAATCTATATTTCCATAAGTATATGATACAACTTATACAGACCATAGCTGACATCAGTGACATACTATATAGAAAATCCATTGTTATGTAGAGCATTTCGGGCCAATTAGGTCAGTTTTGTCCCAGGATGCGACCCACACCAGTCCACTAACACCCAGGTACCCATTTTACTGATAGGTGAACATAGACAACCGGTATAAAGAAACACGCCCAATGTTTCTACCCTCGCCGGGAATCGAACTAGATGTGTTTCAGTCGTCGCGTGAGCCTGGAAAGTTATTCTTGTATTTTTCCAGCCCAGCCCCCTCTACTCCCATGATCTGAGGAAGTTATCCCCGTATTTAACAAACCCAGCCCCCTCTACCTCGATGAAAAGGTAAATATCAGTATCAAAGAGTTAAAAGTCACCCAGAAACGTCATTTACAGGTTGATTATTAAGACACGTGTGCAACAGTTGGGTATCTTGATTGTTGGAGTGTTTCTCCTACACAGTAGTCTTCTTCAGTCAAATGCAGAGGCAGCAGGTATAGTAATGAGGGACTGACCACCTCAAATACTATTTCTCCAAGGTTGATGGACTGATTACATCATCTTCCTTTCACTACTACACCTGCTGCCTGTATTTGACTGAAGAAGCCTTCTGTGTAGGCGAAACGTTTCAAGAATCAAGGTACCCAACTGTTGTACATGCATCTTACTCATCCGAGACTTCACACCACTGGCATAACTCTGCTCTTGTAATACTGAAGACGGGGCACCGCCAGCATAACTCTGCTCTTGTAATACTGAAGACGGGGCACCGCCAGCATAACTCTGCTCTTGTAATACTGAAGACGGGGCACCGCCAGCATAACTCTGCTCTTGTAATACTGAAGACGGGACACCGCCAGCATAACTCTGCTCTTGTAATACTGAAGACGGGGCACCGCCAGCATAACTCTGCTCTTGTAATACTGAAGACGGGGCACCGCCAGCATAACTCTGCTCTTGTAATACTGAGACGGACGCCAGACTCGCGTAATACTGAAGACGGGCACCGCCAGCATAACTCGCTCTTGTAATACTGAAGACGGACACGCCAGCTAACTCTGCTCTTGTAATACTGAAGACGGGGCACCGCCAGCTAACTCTGCTCTTGTAATACTGAAGACGGGACACCGCCAGCATAACTCTGCTCTTGTAATACTGAAGACGGGACACCGCCAGCATAACTCTGCTGCTATAACTTCAGATACTGAAGACGGGACACCGCCACCATAACTCTGCTGCTATAACTTCAGATACTGAAGACGGGACACCGCCAGCATAACTCTGCTGCTATAACTTCAGATACTGAAGACGGGACACCGCCAGCATAACTCTGCTGCTATAACTTCAGATACTGAAGACGGGACACCGCCAGCATAACTCTGCTGCTATAACTTCAGATACTGAAGACGGGACACCGCCAGCATAACTCTGCTGCTATAACTTCAGATAGTGAAGACGGGACACCGCCAGCATAACTCTGCTATAACTGCAGAACGATAAAACACGAAGCGAGGGAAAAAACAAATAAAAACTAGAATGAGTGAGAGAATATTAAGATTTTTGTTCAGTAATTTCTCACTTAGAGAGTGGAGATAACTAGAAGAGTTACCCAAGTGTAGTTATAAGAGTCCAAGAGAGTCAGGCTGTCACACCATCAGTTGAGAGGCAGGACCCAAAGTTGGCGCTCAATTCCTGTAAAGGCAAATGGGTACACATTATGAGGAGAGAGGCGAGCCAGAGAGGCAGACCAACCTAGCCATCTTAGCCTGGTGAGATCCCTGTGGGCGCGCGGCTGGTTCCTCTTCCGTTTCTTCTTCATCTTCGCTCTCTCTCTCTCTCTCTCTCTCTTTCCTTCCTTCCCTCCACACTGCTCACACCACAACTATACCCCCACACGTTCTTCCCATTGCTGGAAAGGCGGTGGCCTGCCGTTGTGGGTAAGATAAAGACAATATCGCCCCGATAAACTATCATATCTACTCCCTCTTTCCTTCAGCAGGACAGCAATGTAGGGCCCAGGAACGCTGTTAGATCAATATCTACGCCCAGAGCATCCTAGATAACCCTTCCTTAACGTGAATAACCCAAGGACCCTTCACGTATCTTCCTCAGAGAGGCGGTGGCGAAGCTGGAAAAATATCTTAAAGAGAGTTTGAAGGGGATATAATTGATTTCAAGGATTATAAGATTAGCCGCCTCTCCCTGCCCCTCCCTCCTGGTGGTGGTGATGTGTGTGTGTGTATGTGTATGTGTGTGTGTGTGTGTGTCAGGTTTGATATCGTATCATATCTTATTTGTACGTATTATTCTCTTTCTTATCAACCATCTTATCAGGGGTTACTGTAGCTACGGCCCGTCCTGCCCTCGACAGTAGCTGCCCTCTCACCATAAACAGTCACCCTACACCCTCACCCTACACCCTCACCCTACACCCTCACTCTACACCCTCACTCTACACCCTCACTCTACACCCTCACCCTACACCCTCACTCTACACCTCACCCTACACCCTCACTCTACACCCTCCTCTACACCCTCACTCTACACCTCACTCTACACCCTCACCCTACACCCTCACCCTACACCCTCACTCTACACCCTCACTCTACACCCTCACTCTACACCCTCACCCTACACCCTCACTCTACACCCTCACCCTACACCCTCACTCTACACCCTCACTCTACACCCTCACTCTACACCCTCACTCTACACCCTCACTCTACACCCTCACCCTACACCCTCACTCTACACCCTCACTCAACACCCTCACTCTACACCCTCACTCAACACCCTCACTCTACACCCTCACTCTACACCCTCACTCTACACCCTCACTCTACACCCTCACTCTACACCCTCACTCTACACCCTCACTCACACCCTCACTCTACACCTCACCCTACACCCTCACTCTACACCCTCACTCTACACCCTCACTCTACACCCTCACTCTACACCCTCACTCAACACCCTCACTCTACACCCTCACTCTACACCCTCACTCTACACCCTCACTCTACACCCTCACTCTACACCCTCACTCTACACCCTCACTCTACACCCTCACTCTACACCCTCACTCTACACCCTCACTCAACATCTTCACCTTAAACCTTCATCAACGTCTTTAGAAGTTGCTGCTGAAGATCTCCGACGAAGACCGATGTATAGTATATAAATTCTTGAACTTAGGTTAAAACAACATAAATATAGCATTAGAAGTGGACAAGATTCTAATGCTCTGTTTATTCATGTGAGAGATTTTAATCATTCAATTGATTTTTAAAAGGCTGAGAAAGTTATGTTAAGCAAGTCTATGGTCGACAGGAATATAATAGAATCATGTTTCATAAAAAGGAGTTTTGAAAATAATATGAATATTTCTTTTGGTTTATATAAATTGGATTCATTTATAATTAAAAAAATTGGGAAGAATTTAAGGTACATTAGACAATTTTTTAGGGTAGAATGTAAGCTGTGTTCCACGGATCACTGACTACCTACCTACATCATCATAAAAAGTCAGGTGTTGTTGTGGAGTGGCAGCGAGGTGTAATCTCCTCCTTATATGCCTTCCTATTAACTTTTTATTTTTAGAGTTCCTCGATAATGTGAGAAGTCACGAAAGCGATTGGAATTTCACTGTATTTTCACAGAGGTTCTTCTGCAATTTGTTATATCACCTGTTTACTGTGATCTTATTGCATATATATACTGTATGTCCTCGGATGGCGGTAAAACAGCTAGCTCTGCTGGCTGCGCCATCTTTGTAGGATTTGGTGGGCCTGTGGGTTAAATCGTTATGTGGTTCTCGCTCACCATGAGGCGGGCCAGTACAACATGGGTTCGAGTCCTTGGCTAGTGCAGTGTTGTTATTGATCAATACCACTCGATCGTGGTTACAATAATATATATATGCAAGACAAGCCACAGGGGGTGGAAATCTTTAGCTCAAGTACTTTCACACTTCTCAGTGCGTCATCAGGAGCTGTGCAATGTTGGAAAGGCAACAACATATCCCTATATTTCACAGTCATATCAGACGGAATGGGTTACATAAAGTGTTGAAATGTGTCAGTCTGAGCTGGGAGACTTGAGTAGGACGGTGAAGATATCATCAAGTATTCCATTAAAGGTTCATCAGCTACGGCTGCTTCAAAGGTTTCTTTTCCAGCAGAGCTGGAGTTACTATCACTTGGGAATTACCATCTCTCAAGATGACTTATGACACACACATGATAATAGAATTTCAAGATATCTCCATCGTCCCGAATCAGGGTCAACACGTATGGGAAACAGGAAAATAAAGAGAGGAAGAAGAAGAGAAATTTAGATAGACATAATATATCCAACTACATACGTATGTATATAAAGAATGACGACACAGCCTCGACATTATAAAACTCTACTTGTACTAAGCGGCAACCATTAAGTGTAAGTACTAAGCGGCAACCACTAAGTGTAAGCTTAGTCACGGTGAGTTGGGCAGTCTTTCTGTCTGCCTGTCTGCCTGCCTGCCTGCCTGCCTGCCTGCCTGCCTGCCTGCCTGCCTGCCTGCCTGCCTGCCTGCCTGCCTGCCTGCCTGCCTGCCTGCCTGCCTGCCTGCCTGCCTGCCTGCCTGCCTGCCTGCCTGTCTGCCTGCCTGCCTGCCTGCCTGCCTGCCTGCCTGCCTGTCTGCCTGCCTGCCTGTCTGCCTGCCCGCCTGCCTGCCTGCCCGCCTGCCTGCCTGCCTGCCTGCCTGTCTGCCTGCCTGCCCGCCCGCCTGCCTGCCTGCCTGTCTGCCTGCCTGCCTGCCTGCCTGCCTGCCTGCCTGCCTGCCTGCCTGTCTGCCTGCCTGCCTGCCTGCCTGCCTGCCTGCCTGCCTGCCTGCCTGCCTGCCTGCCAGCGCTAAACTGCAGTACTGGACATTAATTGATCAAAGAGGCCACACACGGGCACTCGTATGCACTTGAAGGGACTTCGAGGCGAGAACTTCAGTTCTCCTTGTGACCTCCTTAAAGTATTGTTTCTGCTGCTGCTGCCACTTTAGTGCCATGACTGAAACCTTTGATGGCACTCTCGCCTCACTACCTTGTATTATTATATTTATTATTATTATTTTATTTATTTTTATTATCATTATTGTTATTTCATTATTATTTATTATTATTATTATTAAAATCATAGGTAAGCGCTATTTCGTAGGGGTCGCACAGGTATATTCCAAGGAAAGGAAGGGCAGCATCAAACCCTTAGATGACGAAGGGTCAGGAGCTGAGACTCGACCCTTGCAACAACCTAGAGGTAAATACATATGGACGAGCGCACACACACACACACACACACACACACACACACACACACACACACACACACACACACACACACACACACACACACACGACCACTCAATCATGCTTCAACACACACACTTGACATATTTTCTGTCAGCTGGAAGTAATGATTGGGGGGTCAGGAGATGGAGGAGGGAGATGTGGAGGAGGGGGAGGTTGGGATTGGATGGGTAAAGGGAGGGGGGGAAGGTCTGGTGCTCAGAAACTCTTAAGGTAACTCCACATCCCTTTTCACTCTTGTGTCTTCCAAGGTGCGTCACTATCCTGATGATGATGATTATTATAATAATAATAATTATTATTATTATGATAGTAATAATAATTATAGTAATTATTATTATAATTATTATACCTGAGCACCTGTGGCTCTACGTGTAACTAGTTTTCTCTCTGGATAATAGGGGTTTAAAGCCTATCTACTGCACGAGGGTCATTAAGGCTAAATAGTGATTAATGTAAATTTTCACTGTATAAACACTGAGAGATATACACATCTCGGTGTATATATCATCTCTCTCTCTCAAGAACACAGTAGTTTTCCTCCACACGCAGTAAGCGACTATAAGTCTTCATCTTACAATATTGGTTTTCCCTTCAATAAAGTCGTGAATGTCGCCCATATGATGCACGAGGCACATAGCTCCCTCTTACTCTCTGGTTTTGTCTTACAGGAGCGCCGTTAGTGCTCTGATAAGATATAGAATCTCTCTCTCTCTCTCTCTCTCTCTCTCTCTCTCTCTCTCTCTCTCTCTCTCTCTCTCTCTCTCTCTCTCTCTCTCTCTCTCTCTCTCTCTCTCTCTCTCTCTCCTCTCCTCTATCTCGCCTCTCTCTCTCGCCTCTCGCCTCTCGCCTTTCTCTCTCCTCTCTCTCTAGCCTCTCTCTCTCGCCTCTCTATCATAAAATCAGTGCAGTAGGCTTACTGGCCCATACTGGGTAGGTCTTACACCTTCGCTTCTTCGTTACCTCCCCCAATTTTCTTTCCTTCCTACTTTCTCCCTCCTCCGACGTTCTCATTGCCCTTCTCTTCACTCTTTCTTCTTCTCGTTCTCTCTAAAAACTTAAAATTAGGTACAAGAGCCGCTGTAACTATCGTAGCTTTGACGCGAATTTCATTTACCACCCTGGACCAACAGTGGGCCATGGACCGTCCAAGGTACAGTATCATGGGTACATGAAGGAAATATAATTATTATTATAATCAGAGGTTAAGCGCTAAACCCACAAGGGTCATACACGTTGCTGTTGCTGCTTTCGTTACTGTTTTCGCTGCTCTTGCTGCTACTTACATTCATTTATTATTATTATTATCACAACGAAGCGCTAAACCCTTAAAGGGTCGTACAGCGCTGCTACTCACATTCAGAGGGATCCGGGTTCAATCCTGGGCAGGGTGAAACATATGGGTAACTCTCCTATCACATTACTTGACTTCATTCGCTTACTATAGGTTAATTTCTATATATAATTTGTTATACAAGATCAGTGTCATAGTTTAAAACTTACTACTTCTGTTGAAGAGTATTATTACATTCATGGGGGAGCGCTAAACCCGTAGGGATTATACAGCTCTGGGAGGGGGGGGGGGGAGAATGGGAGGAAGTCAGTTTCGATAAAAGGACTTAACCTCAACGGTTTACTTGGGTTATCCTGAGTTACTATTACTGGGTTACTATCCCTGGGTTATCCCGGGTTACTATCCCTGGGTTAACCTGAGTTACTATCCCTGGGTTATCCTGAGTTACTATCCCTGGGTTATCCTGGGTTACTATCCCTGGGTTATTCTGGGTTACTATCCCTGGGTTATCCTGAGTTACTATCCCTGGGTTATCCTGGGTTACTATCCCTGGGTTATCCTGGGTTACTATCCCTGGGTTATCCTGGGGTGCTATCCCTGGGTTAACCTGAGTTCCTATCCCTGGGTTATCCTGAGTTACTATCCCTGGGTTATCCTGAGTTACTATCCCTGGGTTATCCTGGGTTACTATCCCTGGGTTATCCTGGGGTGCTATCCCTGGGTTAACCTGAGTTACTATCCCTGGGTTATCCTGAGTTACTATCCCTTGGTTAACCTGAGTTCCTATCCCTGGGTTATCTTGGATTACTATCTTTGGGTTATCCTGAGTTGCTATTCCTTGGTTAGCCTAAGTTCCTATCCCTGGGTTATCTTGATTACTATCTTTGGGTTATCCTGAGTTGCTATTCCTTGGTTAACCTGAGTTCCTATCCCTGGGTTATCTTGGATTACTATCTTTGGGTTATCCTGAGTTACTATCCCTTGGTTAACCTGAGTTCCTATCCCTGGGTTATCTTGGATTACTATCTTTGGGTTATCCTGAGTTGCTATTCCTTGGTTAACCTGAGTTACTATCCCTGGGTTATCCTGAGTTACTATCCCTGGGTTATCTTGGGTTGCTGTCCCTTGGTTATCCTGAGTTACTATCCCTGGGTTATCCTGAGTTACTATACCTGGGTTATCTTGGGTTGCTGTCCCTTGGTTATCCTGAGTTACTATCCCTGGGTTATCCTGAGTTACTATCCCTGGGTTATCTTGGGTTGCTGTCCCTTGGTTATCCTGAGTTGCTATCCCTGGGTTATCCTGAGTTACTATCCCTGGGTTATCTTGGGTTGCTGTCCCTTGGTTATCCTGAGTTACTATCCCTGGGTTATCCTGAGTTACTATCTCTGGGTTATTCTGGGTTACTATCCCTGGGTTATCCTGAGTTACTATCCATGGGTTATCCTGAGTTACTATCCCTGGGTTATCCTGAGTTATCTTGGTTGCTGTCCCTTTGTTAACCTGAGTTACTATCCCTGGGTTATCCTGAGTTACTATCCCTGGGTTATCCTAGGTTACTATCCCTGGGTTATCCTGAGTTACTAGCCCTGGGTTAAACTAGGTTACTATCCCTGAGTTATCCTGAGTTACTATCCCTGGGTTAATATCCCCTCGGGGTTAATTCCCATAATCCATTAAGATAAGATTTTATTGGCATTTTTAACTTTTTTTTTTTTAACCCTGAGTGTTATCCACCCAGGGACTGTCATTCTTATTTCTATCGTGGTCCTTTAATCTTGCCCCTCAGGATGCCACCCACACCAGTCAACTAACATCCAGGTACCTACTTACTGCTAGGTGAACAGGGACAGCAGGTGTAAGGTGACTAACACCCAGGTACCTCCTTACTGCTAGGTGAACGGGGTCATCAGGTGTAAGGTGACTAACACCCAGGTACCTTCTTACTGCTAGGTGAACGGGGTCATCAGGTGTAAGGTGACTAACACCCAGGTACCTTCTTACTGCTAGGTGAACGGGGTCATCAGGTGTAAGGTGACTAACACCCAGGTACCTTCTTACTGCTAGGTGAACGGGGTCATCAGGTGTAAGGAAACATGTCAAACTTGTCACCCTCTGGTTGGGAAGCGATCCCCGGTCACTCAGTGACAGGGGGTCAAACAATGCCACTTACATCCATGAGGGAGGCAATCAGATTCGATCTGAAGATGAGGATAGTAGCTCCATTTCCTTGGACCAAAAGACCCATCACCAGTATCAAAGCGCATCCTATGAAGGGCGTCTAGACTAGCCCCCCAAAAAAACCAGCTCAAATTTCCCGTTTTCTCAGGTCTCCCCGGCTTGAGGGGGAGGGAGATAGGACAATCAAAAGGGGGGTGCTCTGGGGACTTGAACTATCAGAGCACGACTATCATTCTGCCTCTCCATTTATAGCATTTATCATATCTTTGTTTTACCCTGACCTTGATAAAGAAGGAATAAAAGAGGTGGGAGGATGGAAGGGAGTCAGTGTGCTGGGAAGGTTGTGTGGAGGCCGGAGTCTCCTGCCGACACCAGTGGCCTCGCCCGCTTTGTTTACATTATTTCTCGTGTTTTTGTTTACGGTTTATAGGGCCACTGACAACTTACGCCGTATCAAGCTGCATTGTTTACGTTACGCTTACTAAATGTACCGAACTTTTTCCTGTTTTTACCGAATATATTTTGGAAAATGTTAAAAATTTATATTTTTTTTTTCTGGAATAACAATGTGATGGTGATATACGTGCATATGTAATATTATTTTTAAATGATAATATAATTAAACAGAAAATCAATTTCGTTTTGTGTAAAATATATATTTATTGAAAAAAAAAGTGTTCTTGATGGTTATTAGTGATGATTTTTTGACCTGTGAGAGTTGGGTTGATGGGATCATTGATGACATAGACCAAGTGGTGGTGCATGATTCATAGCATAGATGGTGGTGATGATTCATAGCATAGATGGTGGTGATTCATTCATAAGTTAAGATGGCGGTGCTTGATTCATAGCATAGATGGTGGTGATTCATTCATAAGATGGTGGTGGTTGATTCATAAGTTAAGATATTGGTGGTTGATTTAGAGCTCAGACGGTGGTTGTTGATTCAGAGCTCAGCGGTGGTTGATTCATAGCTCAGCGGTGGTTGATTCAGAGCTCAGCGGTGGTTGATTCAGAGCTCAGCGGTGGTTGATTCATAGATCAGCGGTGGTTGATTCATAGCTCAGTGGTGGTTGATTCATAGCTCAGTGGTGGTTGATTCATAGCTCAGATGGTGGTTGATTCATAACTCAGGTGGTGGTGGTGGTTGACTCACAGCCCAGGTGATGGTAGTTGATTCATAGTTGGGATTGTGGTGGTTAACCTCAGAATGATAATAGCTCATGATAATTCAAGAAACCCAGTGTGCAATATTTCTGCTTGGACACTTTAGGTCCTCTCCCCAGGATGCCACCCACACCAGGCTATTCTGTTTAGTCATAGTTTCCTTTATTTTCCTTAAACTGCGTCATGGACTTTGTGTCCCATCCTCTTGAAGTCTCGCATAACTTTTTCCAATCTTCGCTATTCCTTGTTTCTCTTCCCACCTTATCTCTCTCAAACATACATACCTCTGCGGTTCTCCACTAGGGTGACAAAAAAAAATCACCATAACAAACCTGCCGCCACAGATCTTTGCCGTGGTGGCCTGGTTAGGCCCCGCCTACGCCCCACCCTTCTGTCATCAAATGGGCGGAGTCAGGAGGAGCCCCGCCCACTAGCAGGCGGAGCCTCGGGACCCCTTCATCAACAGATGCAGGATAAGAAGCATTGTTAAGATTACTTGTGGCCTTCATAGCGGACTCTTATTACACCCTATATCCATCACCAGGGTAGTTTGTTCTCGCTTGACTCATTATCTAAGTGGTTTTCTTGTTTATATTTATTGACTCTTACCTTTTTCTTCCTCCTGTAATTTTTATTTCCGTTTAGATACTAGTAAACACACACACACACACACACACACACGGGAGGAATTGACAAGGTGGACAGAGACAGGATGTTCCAGAGAGGGGACACAGAAACAAGGGGTCACAATTGGAAGTTGAAGATTCAGATGAGTCAAAGGGATGTTAGGAAGTATTTCTTTAGTCACAGAGTTGTCAGGAAGTGGAATAGTCTGGCAAGTGACGTAGTGGAGGCAGGAACCATACATAGCTTTAAGACGAGGTTTGATAAAGCTCATGGAGCAGGGAGAGAGAGGACCTAGTAGCGATCAGTGAAGAGAAGGGGCCAGGAACTATGACTCGACCCCTGCAACTACAAATAGGTGAGTGTACACACACACACGTATATATGTGTGTGTGCTACTAGGTCCTCTCTCTAATCAACACAGATGTTTAAAAACAACTTCAGGTGTTGGAGAAAGAATTAGGAGAGTAAATATAGAAAAGAGTAAAGAAGTAAATAAGATAAAAGTAAAAGGTGTGTGGGAGGGTAAATATGGAAGCAAATGTAAATGATGACTGTAATTTATTATTGACTGAGAGGATGGCCTGGTTGATAAGATGACAGGAGGTGAGAGTAAGTGGCGAGGAGGGAGAGTAAGTGGCGAGGAGTGAGAGTAAGTGGCGAGGAGGGAGAGTAAGTGGCGAGGAGTGAGGGGTGAGAGTAAGTGGCGAGGAGCGAGAGGTGAGGAGCGAGAGGTGATGGGTGAGAGTAAGTGGCGAGGAGCGAGAGGTGAGGGGTGAGAGTAAGTGGTGAGGAGTGAGAGGTGAGGGATGAGAGTAAGTGGTGAGGAGTGAGAGGTGAGGGATGAGAGTAAGTGGTGAGAGGTGAGGGATGAGAGTAAGTGGTGAGAGGTGAGGGATGAGAGTAAGTAGTGAGGAGTGAGAGGTGAGGGATGAGAGAGGGAAGGAAGAGGGAGAACTAGAGGTGAGAAAAGGGAGATGGAATGGAAAGGAATGCAAGGAAGAACATGAGTGAAGAGAGAAAGAGACAGAGAGGGTAGCCAGGGGGTTATCAAGGGGGGTGTAAGCCCCAGGTGGTCCGCTAATGCACACTATCTCTACTATCACCTCCCCTCCTCTCCCCTCCCCTCCCCTCGGCCCCTCCTAACAAAACCACACCTATCTTGGCGCGTGTCTTCCTTCCCCTTCCTGTGGTGGGAGGAGCAGAGGTGTGGGAAGGCACCCTAGGACACCCTAGGCATCCTAGGACATCCTCGGCATCCTAGGACACCCTAGGCATCCTGGGGCACCCTAGGACACCTTAGGCATCCTAGGACACCCTAGGCATCCTAGGACATACTCGGCATCCTAGGACACCCTAGGCATCCTGGGGCACCCTAGGACACCTTAGGCATCCTAGGACACCCTAGGCATCCTGGGACACCCTAGGCACTCTGTGACACACTAGGCACCATGGGGCACTAGGCAAACTAGGGCACTCCTGCTTATATATATATATATATATATATATATATATATATATATATATATATATATATATATATATATATATATATATATATATATATATATATATATATATATAATCATGATAGTTCTTGTGATATAATTTATGTAAAGCGCTAAGCGCGTGTGGGTTGTAAGGTACAAGTGGTGTGGGCTTGATCCTCCGTCAGATAAAAGAGACACTCACCTAATTGAGTCACTTGTCAACGCATTCTTTCAATCTCAAGTGTGCTTGAAATAGACTGTTCGAATCTGTGAGAGTTGAGCTCCAGCTCTTGGGCGCATCTTGTGTGTATGGTGGTTGAGCTCAGCCCCTGGGCCTTACCTACCTGGAGTATACCTGGAGGGTATTTCGAGGGTCAATTTTCCCGGTCTATGACCAGGCCAGGTATTCTTTTCTCATTTCTTTCGTTTCTCTTGTGAACCAATAATTTTCACTCGGTTTCTTAATAAGTGAGTCTGGAAGTATATTTGGTGTGATTGTACCAATATTAAAAAAATTTAAACATACTCGCAAATCAAAAACTGTAAGATCAGTTTTTTTTTTAGGTCAAAAATTTGTTTCTCTCAAATCTAGCAAGTGACATGACTGATATTATAGCAGTTATAATAATAATAATAATAATAATAATAATAATAATAATAATAATATCTTTATTTACTACAAGTACATGTACAAGGTATATAGGCCTAGCTTACATCATTGACATACTACTGTATATAAAGCCTCTTGTTATGCTGAGCATTTCGGGGAAATTAGTTCAATTTTGTCCCAGGATGCGACCCACACCAGTCTACTAACACCCAGGTACCCATTTTGAACTGATGGGTGAACAGGGACAGCAGGTGTCTTATGGAAACACGTCCCTAATGTTTTCCAGCCGTACCGGAGGAGATTCGAACCCCGGACCTCAGTGTGTGTGCTGAGTGCGCTAGCGATCAAGCTACGGGACAGGCTCCTCTTATATAGCAGGTTAAGTTCTGGGCTACTGTTGTAAAGCGAAAATCACTCTAAAGTGAATCATAGATTTTTTTATATATATATACTTTCAAATGCATATAAAAGCTTGATAACATGTTTACACTATCATATATTAAGTGGGCAGTAGAGCTAGGCCTAAAAAAATCATATATAGCACACACATTACTTGCCTTAAAATATTTTCAACATTAACTTATAGTGAGTGGTGAATATATTTATTGTAGGACTGAATAAATGAAGACTGGATATAATTGAAAACCGCTGTATTAGCGAAACGCTGTAAAGCGGGGCCTTACTGTACTTTCTGTAAATGTGAAAAGATGTATGAAGGTTTCATAGAAGATTAGCTTTAGTTAAATTGAATAAAATAGTAATAATAGGCGTTGAAACTGTTGAAATATAAACAAAATGGATGGAAACCATACCACGGGTGGGGTTCGAACCCACGGTCAGAGAGTCTCAAAACTCCAGACCGTCGTCGCGTAAGCCACTGGTTTACGCGACGTGTCATTACGTGTCATTACGATTCGTGAGTCATAAAATAGATGGAATACTGATGATGGAACACCAGGAGGATACAGGAACTCTGATCTTATAAAGAACACAGAGGCACAATACCGTGACTGGAACAATACCGTGACTGGAACAATACCGTGACTAGAACAATACCGTGACTGGAACAATACCGTGACTGGAACAATACCGTGACTGGAACAATACCGTGACTAGAACAATACCGTGACTGGAACAATACCGTGACTGGAACAATATCGTGACTGGAACAATACCGTGACTGGAACAATACCGTGACTAGAATAATACCGTGACTGGAACAATACCGTGACTGGAACAATACCGTGACTATAACAATACCGTGACTGGAACAATACCGTGACTGGAACAATACCGTGACTGGAACAATACCGTGACTGGAACAACCTGACTGGAACAATACCGTGACTGGAACAATACCGTGACTGGAACAATACCGTGACTAGAACAATACCGTGACTGGAACAATACCGTGACTGGAACAATACCGTGACTGGAACAATACCGTGACTGGGACAATACCGTGACTGGAACAATACCGTGACTAGAACAATACCGTGACTGGAACAATACCGTGACTGGAACAATACCGTGACTGGAACAATACCGTGACTGGAACAATACCGTGACTGGAACAATACCGTGACTGGAACAATACCGTGACTGGAACAATACCGTGACTGGAACAATACCGTGACTGGAACAATACACAAATAATTCGCACATGAAAGAGAAGCTTACCACGACGTTTCGCTCCGACTTGGACCATTTACAAACGTCGTGGTAAGCGTCTCTCTCCTAGTAAGCCAGTGGAAGGCCTCGGTCAGATGACCAAAATCTCCAGCTGTGGGTCATCATATGACTAATACCCGCCTCAGGAAACACTTGTCCTGTTTCCTGACAAACCTTACCTAACCTAACCTAAACACGAGCAATCAAGGCAAAATTCAGTAGGTACCTTCATCCCACTGGGTACCAGGAGTGCTGGAGGTGGTGTTGGGTTGGGGCACCCCTCGTGCCAAGCGGGCAAGGTGGAGTGGGCAGTGCTGGCTATGAACACTCTGATAAACATAAGTGGAGTCTGGGCTAAATATATATATTACTTAGTCGCAGCTCCTGAACGGATAAAACATTATTTTTTCTTTATATAATAGTTACGTTGTTAGGTTTAATTAAGACGACCTGTCGACTGTATTAAGATGGAAATTCTCCTGTTCACTAGCCTCGAGAGTATGTATTTATGTATGTGTATATATATACATGGGGTCCACCTCTTGTTGAAATTGTGGGGATCCATTGCCTCGGAAAAGTAGATAAGGCTTCAAGGATTTTTTTTTTATATTTTATTTAAAACATTACAATACACCAAAATATAAATACTATATAAAAATCACACATAATCTGATCCACATCTGGAACCTAAAATACATCACCGCACAACTGACTTTGGAAACTAACCCCCCTCCTTTCCCCCCACTCGTACACCTACTCTAAACCTAACAGGTTTAACAATTAAATATGAAGAACAACATTCAGAAAGATTACAGACATATATGCAAAAACAGGCCAGTTATCATGCCATCCACACATGGGTAATATGCCGTCACAGACCTCTATCAAAAGCCTCAGCCATTATTTTGGCGTACAAGCTCTTCATGTTAATTAGGTCTAAGTGCATCTGAATTCAAGAAACTAATTTTAGTGTCGCTAATCATACTAGTTTTAAATATTTTCTGAAACATTGCAATTATTCATATAATATTTTTTGTAACTAAATCTCCCGTTTTGCACATAGGAAAAGCGACTCAATAAGTAAAACCAGTTCACTATAAATTGTTTATTATTTGCGTTTCCGGAATACACATCGAGTGTATATGCACCTAGAGATGAATGTTTCTATATACTTAGAGTTTAATCCCTTTTTTTAGGGATTAAAGCTTTCTTAACTGGTGGGGAACAGGTGACATTCAGCCTTAACTCTTGTTGTTGATAGGCTTTGAACCTATTAACTTCGTGAGACGGTTGCAGATGTGGATATTAGGTTTCCTTTTCTGACGACGAAATTGTATAGGACGATGAACAGGAATAAGTCTTTGTATTGTAGGACACTTGGACAGTTTCCCGATTGGGTATTTAAGTATTAGTGTAGGGGGATTGTTGCCATTATGACCAAGGTGGAGTCCCGTACCTGGGAGGTACTGGGCTACAGTTAGGGTAAGGGTCTCTTAGTGCGTTGGTGAATGAGTGTGGGGGGAGGGGCAAGGTGTGCAGAATGCTTGTGAGATTGTGGTTTCACTAAATTTTCTTCGATTGTTGCTGTATAACCCTTGTGGTTTAGCGCTTCTTTTGATTATAATAATAATAATCTTCGATTGTTCCTGTAATAGGGTCATGAAATTTGAATATATGTATATATGAATATATAGGAAGTGTGTGTATTTGTGAATGTATGTGTATGGTATGCATATATATATATATATATATATATGGTATATATGTGTGTGTTTAAATATAGAGAAGTGTCCCTGTTATAAGGTCATGGTTCTTTAATATATATATACGTATATATATATATATATATATATATATATATATATATATATATATATATATATATATATATATATATATATATATATATATATATATATATATATATATATATATATATAATATATATATATATATATATATATATATATAATATATATATATATAATATATATATATATATATATATATATATATATATAATATATATATATATATAATATATATATATATATAATATATATATATATATAATATATATATATATATATATATATATATATATATATATATATATATATATATATATATATATATATATATATATATATATTTACATAAAGTTTAAAGTAAAATATAAAAAAAAATGAACCAGTTCGATATTCTTTCACTGCAATATTCAGTCCAGTGGTCGATCACCATGCCCAGCCCTTTTAGGGCAGGGTAGGTGCCAAGGCTGGAGCTTGCTACCATCTGCGGCTCGCAAGCCTGCCCTTCCCGTCAGCCTCCTTGGGGCGGGGAAGGTGGCAGACCAGAGGGGCCTAGCAACTATCTACCTACGTGCTTGTGGGCGAATATGGCTAGGCCTGGGACCAGTTGGTCCTACCGCTGAGGGGTACCCCCTCCCATGGGAGACTTCGGTCTCTGCTACTCCCACGCCAGGGAGCCGGAGCCGGGTCGCCATCTGGTAAAGACCCGGGCCGGGTGATTTCCCGGTGAATCAACACCTCCTCCTCCTCAGTCCAGTGTCTTCCTTAGTTGTTCTCAGTATAATATAAACAGAGCTGGCGCCACTAACCTCTTCTCTGAAGCATTAATGCCCATATATACTTCCCAATATATTATTAACTATAAATACTGTGACAAGAAAACTAAAACCTTTAATGGAATTTTTATTTTTTATAATTCATACATTCATTTTAATAATAATAAAAATAAAAATAATAATAATAATAATAATAATAATAATAATAATAATAATAATAATAATAATAATAATAATAAAAATAATAATTGCATATATTCTGATTGAGTATATATTTCTTAGTGTGTACAAAGAATAAGAGTATAGGTACACGTGGAGGGGTGTGTATCTCAGTCCCTATAATCCCAGTTGGCTTGTATTTTAGGATTAAAGTAACGGGAATTGGTGGTGAATAGGTTACATGCAGCCTCAATGACCCTTTAAGTAGTCGATAGGCTTCAAAATCAATTAACCACCCCACCAACCAATAACAATAACGATAATAATAATAAATCTATATAGTATTCCACGAAGATAATCTTTACCAATCAATAACCAGCTTTGTAAACTACTACTATTAACCAATCACAAAGCAGTCAGTTAAGGGATGACTATCATTTGTTGCTTAATCATAATTGCACAACAAGTAGCATTAGGAAAAATGAAATATAACTTAGGTGTAAGAGTTAATGAGCTAGTGTGAAGAAGAGCCTTGATATGTCTACCGGACTGGTTAAGGGCGGGGCGTAATGCACTGCTCCGAACATAGTAGTACATGTAACTCCATGTGCCTGTATGAAATTGGATTTATTTTACTTTTATTACATCAGTAACGAAGATATCAGTATAATTTTATAGTGACAAAAAGAGGGGCATCGCCATCTGGAGAAGACCCGTCTGGAGGGTAATCCTCGGCTAAATCTCCAACCGAAAATAAGGTACACGTTTAAATATTTTTAATGTGTAGCACTAGAAAAATGTGTTTCAGTATGTTGGGACATAGAAGGGCACTAGATAGATCAGAGATTTTATAAGTTTATAGATGGGTTCTGGATAGATCGCAGGCTTTATGAGCACATGTTGATAAATTTGATGTAGAACAAGTTTTTTAAAATGTAAGAATCACGAGGGTACTGTAGAGCTAAAGTACATTTTGGACAGGTTATATTGAAAGTTTTCTTGAAATATTTGGAGCACAAGGCCTTTAGCGAGCCTAGTGATCATCAGGTCTCCACACCACACTCGTAGCACCAATGTTCAGCAGAGAACCAAAAATATTTAGTACAAGGCGAAATCTTGGGTGGGTCCCCTGAAGATTTGCTTCTCTCTCACATAAAACAATGAAATATAGCCATACAAATTATTATATAGTTTAGGTAAATTAAGCGACTTTACATCACATAAATGTTCAAGTGCTAGGTTAAATTTGTTGTAAATTTAAAAAAGAATTGGTATACACATTTACTGTATTTTTTATTAATAGTTTTCCATGTTAAATCATTAGGTGATTTTATTGTGCATAACAAATCTACACAATAGGTAATGCTGCCAGTTGGGAACATAAAACTTGGTTATGATCTTGGTACCATATAAATCAAAGATGAAGAGCAGCATTACACTAAGCCTGGTCTCAGACCGGGCTGCGGGGGCGTTGACCTCCGAAACCCTCTCCAGGTATACATAATTAAGCAACGCCATGGTCTGAATACTTTAACATCATCATTTGTTTTCTCTACTTTACTGTAAATCCTCAGTAAACAGTATTAACCGTCAAAGCGTTTAGTTTCTTGGCGAATCTTACCTAACCTAACAACGTGTTTAAGAATCTTAATTTTTAAAGTGGTGGAGTGGTAAGACAGTGAAAGAAAGGCCTTGGTCATATACCAAAAGCTCCAGCTGTGGGTCATCACATGACTGAGACCCGCGTCAGGAAACACTTGTCCTGTTTCCTGACCAATCTTATCTAACCTAACAACACGTCGTGGAAAGATTCAGACCCGTGTCAAGACTCTTTCCTAATGAATATTACAACAATACTGTTAAATATTTTTGCCGGGGTTTGGAAACCTTGCTTGTATATTAAATAATTAAGCAAATGGCTGAGTTCAGCCGAGCAGCTATACTCCATGTTATCCCAGTTATGTAAATTGAAAGAAATACATATGGGATTCTCCAATTTATGGTCTATGCATTTCTATTCTTCTCACTCGTTCGCGTGCTTGTCTGGGTACTCATGGGACCCAAGAGTCCTACAATGCTATTAATATCTGTATTTAAATAAAATATTCGACATTTTTGTAACAATTATGTTGTATGGAATAATTATATCTTAAGGGTTTATACTACACAGCACATTACACGAGTCGACCATCGCTTCAGGTTCTATGGAATATATCATTATCGTTATCATCCCCACGCTATATATAGCCAGTGTAACTAACAATTCGTAAAGCCACTTGCAAGAGATTCATACATATTGATGCTTCCCTTACTGGTTGCTGATGTAGACAGCTTAATGGAGCCATCATCAGGGCCTTTCCATTTATGGAGGAGACCTGTCATTTTTATACTGCTACTAGTATATTTTAAAGTTTATCTTTTGAAGCAGCATTGCTATTGCCTGTGTGTGTATTTTACCTAATAGTTACTTGTCTCTGATATTTCTTGTATTTCTTTGAATTATGTCTCAGATCGTTATCTTTAATCAGTTATTTTATCTTCATAAATTTTTCAAGTATGTAAAATCGTGTAATAAAGTAATTGTTGCAAGTGGAATCTCCTTACTAAAAGATTTTTGAGGAAATATATACCTTTAATTTTATCTTATTATAACAAATAAAATTAATACAATATTACACAGGAAAATCACGTTAGTATCAATGTTACATTGTTAGTTCTAAGATTGACAATTAAAAAGTATTTCTTTATAAATACAAATTTACAAATTTAGATCTCTTAATTATTAATAGCATTCGGGAAAGCATAGGTTAGGTTAGGTAAGGTTGGTCAGGAAACAGCACAAGTGTTTCCTGACCCGGGTCTTAGTCATATGATGACCTACAGCTGGAGCGTTTGGTCATCTGACCGAGGCCTTCCACTGGCTTACTAGTCCACCCCTTTAAAAAATTAAGGTCATAATTATAACCATTTTATTATATGGGACAGCAAAGTAATTTCGAGTACATGGTTAACTTAGTCTTTTTAACATATACAATATACCATACCATGCAGGTATGGTATATTGTATACCCCGCCCAGTTAGGAAAAGTCATCCAATGTTATG
The DNA here is from genome assembly GCA_009830355.1 of Cherax destructor. Classification (NCBI taxonomy): domain Eukaryota; kingdom Metazoa; phylum Arthropoda; class Malacostraca; order Decapoda; family Parastacidae; genus Cherax; species Cherax destructor. The sequence continues at coordinate 47,308 of WNWK01001353.1, forward strand.
TAAATTTGTTATATACTCTCTTCTAATTTTAAACTCTTAACCTCTCAACACAGCTTAACATTACTCTTATTTTCGTAATTTAAAATAGCTTAAATTTATCTAACTTAAGAATTTGCATGGCTAGTAATTTAACAGTAGGTATAATCTACGGGTGACCCAGTATAATTGATTAATTGGATCTAGAGCATTTCCACTACACAAAGGGTAGTTAAGGTTGCTAAGAATATTTTAATACCTCAAAAAATAGATTAAACTCTCAGCATATATACACTGATAGACAAACACCTCTCTGTGTAGTATTTGTGATGATGACATTTATCCTAGACAACGAAAAAATACAACTCTGTATGACTCTTTCGGGTTCAACGCTTAATTTTATTATTAGACGGCGAAGAGTATCTGAGGTATATACTAAAAAAAGCCAAATATATGGTAAAGCTTAAAAAATTAAGAAAACTATTTACATTATAGTACATAGGCATGGCCATCCTTAGTTAAATAATAGTTTAGGTAAGATGATGGAAATACGACAGTATCTGATTGTATCTTATGTCCCAAGGAGCTGTATGATCCTTACTGGTTTACTGCTCCCATTAATAATAATAATAATTAATAATAATGCATCAACGCTAAAGTAATAATGTGGTGCTCTAAAATGGGATCCCATGAAAATTCTTCCCGCTAATGTAAAACTGAAAAAGTTATGTAAGGTTTTTTGTATACACCTGTCCTTGTTAAAATTTACGCAAAATATTTAATTTGCCTAAACTATTTAAGAATCTGCATAATCATATTTAACTAGGTTTACCTAGAAGAGGCTGGGAAATCTTTAGGTTACCCCTTAAAGGCATTAAAATAAAATTAATTAAATATCAGTGGACCCTCGGTTTTCGTTCACCTCCAAACTCGAACAATTATGTAAGTATATTTTCGTAAGTGCTTTTGTAAGTGTATTTTTGTGGGTCTGAAATGACTAATCTAATTTACATTTGTCCTTATGGGAACAAATTTGTTCAGTAACGGCACTCAAACAACATTCTGGAAAGATTTTTCAACGAAAACCGAGGGTCCACTACATAACTTAATTTTGAAGTACCGATAATGACAAAGATATGGAATAGCTCCAAAAGGAAAAAAATAGCATATGAACATAGTCATATGTTTGATAGAACTATCGTCAACAGATTCTCACTATATAATGGCATTGCTAGGATGATGGAAATAAATTGGAAGAGACCCGGGCTTGGATCCATACCCGCAGATCACCTAGAATAGAATAAAATAGTTGGAATTCCTTATGACAATATCTGATTTCTGTTCCATAAGTGAAACACTATGTAGCTCACTTTAAGACCCGGACCCTCCTATACCTACAAGAAAAACTAAAACAGTTATGCAAATTCTTAGACAGGTCATGTAAATTGTTATATTACATAAAATTTTGTGAGGCTGTGTAAGGGTGTTACATTTAGTTTAAAATACAAATACATTTACAACTTTTTAATACTCTGTTTCGCGTTCTGGGGAATGGGGGGGCTGGGTGATGAGGGTCCTAGTATGAGGTAACACTTTGTTTTGTTGCAGATTCAGTTTGAATAAAAATATAAACGTTCTATCATATATTTAAAAAAGTTAAGATAAAAACACCCGTTCTGTAATTAGTCAAGATAAAGAAAATGGCGAACGTGACAAAAAATGGGAATATGGGTTTGTCTTAGATTATGAAAAGTAAATAGAGAGAACAAACTAAATTAACTCGTTTAAAAGAAAAGGTATTGCTTTCTACAAAGTACTGTACAATATATGAAGCACCATGTATTCCATGAGAACAGCAGATGACAAAGAACAAACCAATCAAGAAAATTGAGGGAAAAATACTATAATTAGACTAGTTAATGAGCTTGTACACCTTCTTGTACCATTTCAGTAAACGGACATTTCAGCCTTTATTAATTGCTATCTTTGGCACACGAATACCTATATGCTATCTTTGGTGTGCCTAGAGCCATATTTGACTAACAAATGCTAAAATGCTAGGTAAGTTAAAAACTAGTTACGTTAATACTAAAGTCAAGGAAAAAAATACATCATCCTAATCCACGGACTGTCGCCCTGATGCATATACAGTACGTATATTTTTACACACACACACATACCATTTGCTAATAATAATAAAAACAAAAATCAAGACACCCTATACCTAAAGACTGATAATATATATTTACATATAAACTTATTTAATACATGACACACTTGATCTGCTGTGATTCAAGTCGGGGACTGACTTTCTTAAGGTTTAAGATAGCCCCTTGCTGAGCCCCTTTCGTGGTTCTATTTATACTTATATACAGAGAACATATCTCTAGCATACTGTTTGACTAATAATAATAATAACTGAAAAGACACTACACCCCTACTAATTGATGGTATATTTACATAAACATTAGGCTATCTTGACCCGCGGTGTAGAAAGGACTGAGGGGTCAAGCCACTTGCAGAGTCCCTTTTCATGTATTTTATATCCTCCTTCATGAAGGATTTCTCGATGACTTGATGTGGATTCAGGGAGCGTGATAGGGATCCCTTATTTGATCTCCCCTAGGTGGTCGAAGGAGAAGGGATAGCGTCCCTGGAAGGATTTCGTCTTCGATGACTGGTCTCACAAGGAGTTCTTCAAACGTTCCTTTTCATTTGAGCTTCCAAGAGAGGTGTTCAAGGGAGTGCTGATGTATAGGAGTGAGTGGAGGAGAGTGTCCCTGGAGGCTTGCGCCTAAACTGGCGCTAGTGACGATGTGGGGCAGCATCATGCTGGTGGAGGTGTACTGTGGGCTGATGGAGGTGCTAGAAGACATGTGGGAGGCTACAGACGAGGAGGAAGTTGCAGCCGGCAAGTGGGTGGGAGAAGCCGCCGTCAGAGTTGCAAGGGAACCACGAGAGAGACTCATCCCACTGGAGGAGGTCTGTGAACCTGAAAGAGTATGCTGGGAGGTTGTATGTGTGTGTTGTGAGCCTGAATGAGCATGCTGGGAGGTTGTATGTGTGTGTTGTGAGCCTGAATGAGCATGCTGGGAGGTTGTATGTGTGTGTTGTGAGCCTGAATGAGCATGCTGGGAAACTGAATGTATGTGCTGAGAGCCTGAATGGACGTGCTGGGAAGCTGAATGAATGTGCTGAGAATCTGAATGTGTATCCTGGGAACCTGAGTGAGTGTGCTGAGAGCCTGAATGTGCGAGATGAGTATTAGAGTGAGCGTGAGGAAGGATGCAAAGTCCCCCAAACTCCCTCCTGTCCCAGGCGACGAAGGTTCATCCTTAACACCATACTGAAGGGTCGCAGTAGATGACGCTGCGGGGGACGACTTTAGACCATGAATGGAATAAGGGGGCAGGATTGGGGGCAGATATGACCCTAGGATCGATGCAGACGACACTGCCGGGGAGGTTGTCTGCTGTACATACGACGACGATGAAGATGGTGAAGATGACCCGTACATAGCCAAGTACGACCCCACTGATGGCTCCGCCTTCACTGTAAACAATGTTGAAGTTGGTGAATAAGACATGACCAACACTGCAATCTTTATTGATCAAATGTTTTGCCTCTGTATTCGACTGATGAAGCCTTCAACATAGGCGAAATGTTTTGTCAATAAAGATTTCCTAAGTTAATTTGTTTTCTAGACATGAATGTAAGCAATATTTTAACATTTAACCTTCACTGTAAACAATGATAAAATAATTTTTTTTAAACGTGACTGTAAACTAGGATTCGGACAGTTAATGTATTTTCTAAACTTTACTACAGTTATTTTAGTTTTCTATCTTACATAAGTTCTATCAATGACTCAATCACTTTTATGTATCGCTTATTAATCGTATCCTGTAAAATAAATTACGCGCACAAAATAGGTGAACCACTAAACAGTACAGAGTACGAGAAATAAAAGACAATCTAATAGCAAATAACAAAAAAATATCCATTCTGAATAATAATGAAGAGTTCTCAAGCTTTAACGTCACTTTTCAAGCTAAAATAACTTTAAGGTACATTATCTTTCAACCTCATCTTCTAAGCTAAAATAACTTTAACGTACATTATCTTTCAACCTCATCTTCTAAGCTAAAATAACTTTAAGGTACATTATCTTTCAACCTCATCTTCTAAGCTAAAATAACTTTAACGTACATGCTATTTTAGTCTCTTTTCAAGCTATGGTAACCTCGAGGTATATAATCAAACTGAAAAATTTGCCATGAAATTAAATCATGAACGTAAAGGAAATGTACACAAATACATTCGCTAAGGACGCCTTTACTGAAGATGTTTTCGGCTCTTTGATTTCGAGCACTTCAAATATACCTGTATTTGAAGTAAACAAGAGGTCCAAGGACCGAAAGGTCTTTCGTAAAGGCGTCCTTAGTGAACCCATTCGTGTTAATTTCCCTGACCAATCTTACCTAAAAATTAATTTCCCTCCAGGTGTCAACAATCATCGTGTAGAAAAACATTCTTCACTTACCGATGGGAGATGGAATCTGGTATTTAGAGGCTGAAGTAGCGGCCAGAGAGGAGATGGCGGAGGAGGATGTAGTAGATGTAGCGGAGGAAGTGGAGGAGGCCATGGAGATGATGGAGGACGACCCAATGGTTGAGGAGGAGGAGGATGTGGTGGAGGCTACGGTGGTGGCGGTGGAGGACGAGGTGGTGGAGGATGAGGTGGAGATAGACGACGATGATTTACTGTCACTTGACTTCTTGGGTTTGCGCTTCCTGGTCTGCGGTAAACAACACTGGACTTGTTAGTCATACTCAACCTTGATGTAGACACAACTAAATGTAAACTTTGCCAGATAGACAATTGTCACACCTTGCGTCATTATGTACTGGAATGTGATAAAAATGAATGCATTCAGAGACAACTCACTCATAAATGTTCAAAAGTGCTACTTAAAGTAGCACTTTTATGTGGTAGTCATAAGAATATAACAACAGTTAGCCTACATCACAAAGTCTGGTATGGTCTTGACCAGGTTTAGCCATGGTCTTGACGACCAGGACTGGTGTGGGCTCGACGACCAAGTCTGGTGCGGTCTTAACCAGGTTTAACGTGGGTCTTAACGACCCGGAAAGACAGGTCTCAGGGATTCTTCTTCGATCTGATACATCCTCGCCAGACTGCAAGAATTCCTGCTAATTACGTCAGTATTCCACTGTGCAGCCAAGCATCTCTCAGATTTCCCTCTCGTGGGTTCATCTGCGTCCCTACTTCCGGGTGAGGGAGTCTGGCCTGTGTGAGGAGACAAGAGGGTCCACAGGGAGTGTGTAGATAAGCTCCCTCCACCAGATGACGCTTACCTCTCCACTCACCCTCTCATCTGAGGTCATTCTGGCTAAGGTTTGGCCTCCATTGAGAAAAATAAAGTATTTTTTTATTTTTTACTAGTCATACCAAGAAGTTATACTATATATAATTTGATACAAATATAGACACAGAAGAAAGCCACAGTACACAAATAGCCTCGTATATAGGATAATGACACTTATGACGACGTTTCGGTCTGACTTTATTCATTAACTAGGTAATGGTCCAGGTCATATCGAAACGTCGGCTTGAGTTTTATTCGTGTATTGTTCCAGTCACGGCATTGTGTCTTATTGTTTTTTTAAGAAAGCCACTAACTATGCAATGCATTTCGGGCATACTGATCATAAGGCCTAAATACTTCTTAGTATCAGTACAGCTTGTGTAATTCACTACAAGTACATACAACGAGATAGATTAACAATGAGTTTATTTTGTTTTCCTTTTGTAAACAAGATTGAAGTTGATATCGCCAGTGGTGTGTCAGGTATTAGGGCTGTTAATGTACTGTTTTTATGGTGGTATTTTCATTCACAGGATGAGTGGAACTTCTTAATAAAATCTTAGATATTGTTCCAGGAACGGTATCTGTCCCACCTCCCCCACTCCCGGCAAGAGTGAAAAAGATCCAAGAGTCCTCTGGGAAGAGTACACAAGAGTTAACTAGATGTATGTGCCTCATGGTCTCATGAGGCTAGAAGTAGCTGCTAGGACCACCTCAGTACCAGATGCCCCAGCTTCACCTACATCAAGTAATGTTATCATTACTTTCAAAATCGTAATCACACGATTGCAAAGAAATTACAGGACGTGTTGAAGCTGGGACCCATGGAAGGTCTCGGTCAGATGACCAAACGCTCCGGTGGCGTGTCATCATGACTGAAACCTGCGTCAGGGAACATATGTCCTGTTTCCTGACGAGCCTTACCTAACCTAACTTATAGTCGCGAGTTATCTGTCATTTTAATATCTACTTTAGATCTTCAGATATTCTTCACTGGTGGTGAACAAGTACTGAACAAGCCGTAATGATCCCTTATATAGTCGAAACAGTTTAAACCCCCATTAACCAAACATCCCAAAACTAACTTACCTGAATGCTCTCTTTTTTCATGGTAAGAGGACGATTGACATTATGGAGTTTGAAGTAGAGGCCACAGGCGTTGCAGACGGGATCACCCTGGCTGTTCCGGCGCCACAGACTGGTCACTGTAGTATGGCAGTTAGTGCAAACTTGACCCAGCCTCCGGTTTCCCGACTGATAAAAAAACGATAAAAAACAAAATAGTTATCTTCCTTTTGATAGTTTGTATGAAAATGGTTTAATGTATACCATCTAATCACAGGGTCTTAGTAATGTAAATATCACTGAATTACTGTGTACATATATGTGAGTTACCCTTCCCCTTCCTCAAATCAAATTTTATTGAGTCCCATTCCCCAGGTGCTGTATGACCCTTACGATTTTAGCGTTTCCCCTTGATTATAATGTTAGCATACAATGTATAATGTGTAAGGTAAATCTTATCTCATTTACATCGTTTAAAACCTTACACAGTATCTATTTATCTATCTATATATATATACTGGAAACTCCATTTAAATTTAAAATAAATGTCATAGATAAACAATCATGCTGGATAGGTGAACTAAGATAATCAGGCTAGAACACGAGAAGGAAGATGAGGAGGAGGAGGAGAATGGAGAGTAAGGGAAAAGGAAAAGGAGAGTGAGGTAAGAGAGGGTGGAACAGCCATGCATAAGCAAGCAGAGAGGAACCTACCAGGCGCCTGTTCTTCATGGAATCATATGACCTCGTCTGCAATCCATAGTAGCTGTAGTAGTCGTCAACTGCAACAAGCAAACGGGAAGGAGTTAGTCGCAGTGTGGGTGAGAGGCAGAGAGAAAGGAGGGAAAGGTAGGAAGGAAAGGAGAAAGCAAGGCAACTGAGAGACTCTGGGTCCGTGCATAATGTTGGATGACAGGTGTGGCCATGGAGATGAGAGGAATGGAGAGAGAAATATGCTAGATCCACCCATTTTCTTCCAGTTTCTCTTATCCATTTTCCTACCAAGGGATGAATGAGAGACGTGTGCAAAATAAATGAGTGGATACAGAGCAATATCTATTTACCCTTCTCCTCTTCCTTTCTCTCACCACTGTTCCTGTGGCGGCAATACATTAGACAATAGATATATTTTGAATGTCCGTACGTGGCCGGCCAGGTAGGGTGGCCTGCATGCAGACCCAGTCATCCCTCAACCCCCTATCTTCTGCCAAAGGGGTGTGAGGTAGTGTAGGCCAAGCAGCTGCAGGGTTTGGGGTTATTGCAGGTTGCAGGCTACAGACAAATGCTCGATGGCTATGCTGTAGTGATAAGGCCATGGGAAGACCACCATCTTTGCTCCCTTGGTAGGACTTACGAGGCGTCGGGTTGGAGTCTTGCCCAATGGGCGGTTGATACCGTTGGTGCGGGTGTAGAGAGCGCAGGCGTTGCAGAGGTAGTGGCCGGTGGTGGCGTCTCTACGCCATAGCGGCGTCTGGGAGACGCCGCAGTTGACACACTCTCTACATTCCCAGGCGTCTCGTATGCCGCTGCCATCCACTGAACCACCACACACATATACCCAGTTAAAATTTTGCCTGGTTTACTTATAGTAAACCCTAGCTTATGGAACAATTAACTATGCCCGCGTAGTGTTAGCTCTGGCGTATGAAAGGGTAACACATGCATATATTTAACATATATTTGGCAAGGTTACTCAAGTGAGAACACCTTTGTATCTAGCTGTGCTCACTGCCCATTTGTTTCTTGGGCTGCTACACGTTCATAGTACAATATATTACCAAACATCTCACCGTTATTCTATAATATTCCTAGCCTGACCTACTTGTAACCCTATAAAATATGGTTCTGTTACCGTTTGTTCTATAATTTTAATGCCCCAAGACCGGTTAATCTGTTCTATTTCCTGACAAACAAAACACAAGTGGACTGCAGCCCTAATGATCCTCGTGGTTATAGTGGTAAAGTTATTAAGGATATACTTAATCTCTGTCAGGTGTAAATAATCTATCCTCTAGAGGTGTATGTGTTTCGGGATACCATGTCTAAACTTTTCTTATTGGTATGTTCGTGTATGTATCGTTTTAAATGTGTAAATATACTACAATGTTTGTAAGTGTTTGTTACTTAAGTTACAGACGTATTATGATACGTTACTGGATTAACGTTTAATTAGTGTTTTGGTTGTTAAGGTTGGTGACAGCGGACACTTATCCGTTGTGTGGGGGAGGGGGTCGAAGTGTGCGCTGTATTCTGTTAGAATCTGTAGTATAGGATATTTAAAGGAAGGGTGTGGATTGTGTTGTTTGCAAGGAATATCGCCATTATGAATGGACTGGAGTCGTGCCAGTAGAGATTTTTGATCCATGTAACCATACCTGTCTACCTATATATGTATTTTGTGCATAATTTTAAATGAACAATGTACCATTGTCACAACAGTGAGGTATTCTTAATTATTTTCAAGTAGCGGTATGTCTTGTTTAATATATTGCCTGGGCTGTTTCTTTTTTTTGATATATATTGTGTTACATATGTTTTTCATGATAGGAGGAGGAGGTGTTGATTCGCTGGGAATTCTCCCGGCCCGGGTCTATTCCAGATGGCGACCCGGCTCAGGCTCCCTGTCGTGGGAGTATCTGAGACCTGTCTCCCATGGGAGGAGGTACAAGTACCCCCTCATCGTTCTCATCGTTGGGACCAACTGTCCCCAGGCCTAGCCACATTCCCCACCCGCACGGGGCTCGTAGGGAGAAGCTAGGCCTCTCTGGTCTGCCATCTTCCCCGCCCCAGGGAGGCTGACGGGAAGGGCAGTTTTGCGAGCTGCAGATGGTAGCAAGCTCCAGCTTTGGCACGTACCCTGCCCTAAAAGGGCTGGGCATGGTGATCCTGCTTTCATGATAAGTTCATTACACATGTTTAAGTGAACGAGTTTTTAATATTGTGTATAGCCACGTGAAAGTGGACAGTTTTCACTTGTGGGGGGTAGGAGTGTAAGCAATACTGTGTACCATTATATTATTTTATAAAAAAACCTTTGTACTTGTGTAGCACTGTACTTAGAAGCAGGATGTAGGTTAGTTTTAGTGTCATTATGTATGATGCAGTTACTCAGTAGACTGAGTAGTGACAATGTTGATTTATAACCATTGTTACATATTAATATATGTACCTACCTATGTATAATATTTGTACATGAAGTTCTGAATAAAATAAAATAAAAAATGATCCTCGTGCATTAGATAGGCTTCAACTTTTAACCTAATAAATAAAAAATGATAACAGAAAATAAGCGGTTAAACAAGAAGGGAGAACTTAAAAATATTTGTTAAATTCATTCATACTGACGACTTAAGAACTAGCAATAGATAAAATAAACTTAAGAACTAGCAATAGATAAAATAATACTAGAACAATGTTTTAACCCCTGTGTATCACGGGATGTATACACAGAGGTGACTTTGTATATACACTTAAGAAGTACACTTCTCAGTGTATATTTTAATCCCTGCATACTGTTAGGGATTAACGTATTATTGAAAGGTTTCATACAAGGAAGATTAGGACCTTAATGACCCTGGCAGTGAATAGGTCGTAAACCTTAAATAGGTGAATGATCCAGAGGAATATATATTTTGCGTGGATACAACAGTTAAACTCCACTACCCAATATAACCTAACCTATAACCACTATACGTACTGGATCACTTCTAATCCAATAATTATACTTTACTATATAACTTCTTAAATTTTTAGGTATTTTAATAAAAAGTAATCGAAACAAAAAACAACTTCAGGATTATCAAAACAATTCCAGGAATATCTTTTCAGATAATCCTGGAATGTGAATCTCGCTTTTCTCTAAAATACTTTTTTTTCCCATACGAGTCTTTAAAACAGTTAAAAACTGTTCGCTTAGGAGCGACTGTAGTCATTATGCCCTATAATATACCTGACAGCTTCACACAATATAGCATTATACTTCACGAATAACATACTACTGTAGCGTATGACAAAACGACAAGGATTCGATCCCCGGGCTTAGTGTGTCATATGAGCACGTCTCCTTTACACACCTGCCCCTTCGACAGTAAATAGGTACCTGGGTGTTATTCTAGGGTTATGGGTGGCATCCTGGAGGGAGGGGGAGGAGGGATAGTAAACATTACACAGTGCTGGGTTTTGAAATGAACCGAAGTAGAATAATAAGTCTTAAGACGATAATTAAACTGAGATACGTTAACAGCTCTTAGCTGCTAAGATCCTTGCATCTTAGTGTTTGTTTTTAATTTGCCTCAGATAAAGTATCATGTCTGATGGTTCCTCCGAATTATGGGTTAACTGTAAAATATCTATATGAAAAACATTGACTATATATGTATATAAGTTTTACTATATATGTATATAGGTTTTACTGTATATGTATATAGGTTTTACTATATATGTATATAGGTTTTACTATATATGTATATAGGTCTCACTGCTTTTAAAGCGTGATCAAAGCTGCTAGGAATACCATCTCAGGATATCCACTTTATGTAATATATTCTTGTGATTTTAAATAAATACTCTATTTTCTTGACCTCGGGTTGTTACTCTTCACATATATAAAGCCTGAGACTAGAGCTTAAATTATAATAATAATAATATTAATATTTATAATGAAATATGAATTCGTTGACATTTTGTTAAATAGTTTGCTTAAATCATATAGGTACTCTCTACTAGGTAATTTATGGGGCTCTCTGATTTGTGCATTAAGTTTTGCTTATTGATTTTTTATAGAAATATTAAAAAAAATATTATTTCTATTTATTAAAAAAACATGTCTGATCCGTATTACTGAACACTTTAGTTTGTGTAACTTTTCTATAGGAATTTCTAATTTGCTTCCGAAATTGTAGTTATATTAAATTTAATGTAATACGATGTGTAGCTAGTTAATGATCCAAGACTAAGCGAAACGTCGAGGTATAAATTATCATCTAATGATTATAATTGTAACCATAATTTGTAAAAGGGTGGACGGGTAAGCCAGTGGAAGGCCTCCATCAGATGACCAAAAGCTCCAGCTGTGGGTCATCATATGACTAAGACCCGCGTCAAGAAACACTTGTCCTGTTTCCTGACAAACCTAACCTAACCGAAACGTTATTAGTTTCTTTCTATGTGCGGGTTATTTGTGTATTGTTGTTCTTTAATTCTGTAATAAATGAGGTGAATGTCCTGAAAAGCTGGTATTCTTGGCAGCTTTGGTCACGACTCGCCACCACTAACACCATCAACAAGACCTCCCCCCTCGCTATCTAACACATCAGTAGCATAATTACCCAACACCTGACTAGGCTAACCACGCACAAGTCTCCTCCAACGGCTCTTATCTCCAGCAGTCAAGAACACGCGGGTGCGCACGATAAGCCTTATCACCACTGCTGTAGGCCTGCATGTGGCTATGGTCCTGGAGATAACGTAGGCATACATTACCCCCCTCTTCCTACACACAACACCAAACACCCCTCGCAGTTTACCACCTGAGACAAAAGTTAGGTACGTATATATATATATATAATACGAGTCCCAAACAATTCTATCAATTCCTGTAGTATTGATTTTTTTTGTAGAAGTTATAGCAACCCTAACAGTGTAGTAATCATAGCAGCTATAATAATAATGTTTGCAATTGGTGGTATTTTATTCGTCAGGAAACAGGCTAACCTACTAACGCGGGTCTGTGCCATATGATGACCCGCTAACTCGAGTTTTTGGTCATACGACCGAGACCTTCCTCTGGCTTACCGGTCCAGACCTTTAAAAATTAAAGTTCACATTGATTTTTTTTTTGGTCTAGCATTACCATGAAACTTATAACAGCATATTTGAATACCGCTTGTGAAGTGGTTATTAGAATATGATAATATAATGATTCAGAGTTCGATTCTGGATGTGTGGTAGTAAAAATAGACTTATGATGGGTAGACATATACTGCTTCACTACCAGCAGTTGATAGGCTTTAGGTAAACCAAACCATCTCTCAGTGTATATACACTGAAAGTTTATCTGAATTATTCTTGAATGGATTAATTACTGATCATGTATAATTAAATTGAAGCCTTTAATGATCCTCGTGCAGTCGATAGGCTTTAAATCTAATAAACTAAGAGGTGAAATACAAGCCAGCAAAGAACGACGATAACTATTGAAGTGTTTGAGACCCTGGTTGTGTTTGAGTGTAGTTCTTCTCTGAATGTTTGCTCTAACCCGGCTCTATTTCGCCTCTTGTTTACGCTAATACTGAAACCCATTCCAGCAAATATGTTTAACCCTTCCTTCTCCATTACCCTCTCTTCGCCCCTTCCCTTTCTCTCTCTCTCTCTCTCTCTCTCTCTCTCTCTCTCTCTCTCTCTCTCTCTCTCTCTCTCTCCTTTATATGGTTTAAATCCTACTTAATACACGAGGGTCATTTAGGATGCATGCTAAAAATTCACCACCAGTCAAGCTATTAAAAAGTCAAATTATAACTCTGTAATATACCGTATTTCGCGGCTTATTAGACGCATTTTTCCATAAAGTCTCCAAAAACCACCCTGCCTCCTATAAACTGAAGGTCAGTGACGGGAGCTGTAAGTTTGGGGTGTGGGGTGGGCTGTAGCTCTCCCAGTTACGTCCGATGCCGAACCATTGAAACTAAAACAAGTCTTATAAGTCGCGTCTTTTAAGCCACGAAATAGGTAGTCTGTGGTAATATCATGTTCATAGTGTTGATCTGTTTGGCTGCACTGTGAAATGGATCTGTGCGTCTGGAGAGGGAAAGTAAATATAAATGTCTGTCGGAAGTCATGTTCTATGCATGACTGACGGGCGACATGTGACTTTATTATTGTGTCCAGCGGAAGTCTTCAACACGAACTCTGTGATGGTGGTAGTGGTGGTTATAATGGTGGTAGTGGTGGTTATATTGGTGGTAGTGGTGGTTATAATGTTTAATTTAAATTAACCTTGGTTATGACAGTAACAAGTGGTACTAGACTACTGGAATTAATTTTAATTAGTTTTAAGTTTATCGACTTCACGGTGGTTGTTGTTGTTGTAGATTCGCCGGTACTCTCCCGGCCCGGGTCTTTTCCAGATGGTGACCCGGCCTTGGGAGTGTCTGAGACCTATGTCTGCCATGGGAGGAGGTACAAGTACCCCCTCATCGTCTGGGACGAACTGTCCCCAGGCCTAGCTCCATTCCCCACCCTCACGGGGCTCGTAGGGAGAAGCTAGGCCTCTCTGGTCTGCCATCTTCCCCGCCCCAGGGGGGCTAATGGGAATGGCAGTCTTGTGAGTTGCAGGTGGTAGCAAGCTCTGGCTCTGGCCCCTACCCTGCCCTAGAAGGGCTGGGCATGGTGTCGATCTGCACGGTGGTCATTGCTGCTGAATGTCACCTGTACGCCACCGGTCAAGAATACGTGAATGCCTAATGCAGGTATTTAAGTATTCTCGGTATATATATGTACTGAAAGATATAGACCTCTCGGTGTACACACATTGGTCTGTAAATGGTTTGGCGATACCCACATATGTGAGAAAGGCCTCTTGTGTACATGTCAGGACATTTCTTAGAGTTAACGTTTCGCCAAGAGTGGCTCTTCAGTCCTTAGGACTGATGAAGCCCCTCGTGGCGAAATGTTGTCCTTAATAAGTGTACAAAAGTGTTCTTTACACTTAATAAGTGTACAGAAGTGTTCTGTACACTTAATAAGTGTACAGAAGTGTTCTGTACACTTAATAAGTGTACATAAGTGTTCTGTACACTTAATAAGTGTACAGAAGTGTTCTTTTCCAGCGTGGTGTGGTACGGTGGAGAAGACAGGAAGCTTCATCACCCTCACACAGATAGCCAACCAACGCCTAATTGATGGACAACTTTCTTATCTCGTTTAGTACTGGTTTCTCCTGTGGATACGACGCCAATATTAATTTCGTTAAATATTTCGTTTTAAGGGAGGATGTTAGCATGTGACTTTCGCCTTCACTGACTAATGCACATTATAATTCTTTTCTATATTTCTTACTACATCCTGACACGTTTTGATTTTCGAATTTAATGCTGTGATATATATATATATATATATATATATATATATATATATATATATATAAAGGCCTATAGAGTATCGTAAAACAATCATGATAAACAGTAGTAGGCCCTATCAAATTTCTGCCCAGGCTAATGCACGGAGTTAGTAGATATAATATTGAGTGATACATAAGCTGGGTGGTGAGACTCATCTAGAGATCTCACGGGGCAATAAGTCTTAAGTAACGTGTGTACAAGTGCTCGTCTTCAGTAGTATACTGTGATGGGACGCAGAGGGTGGGATGTCCCATTGTGTATCCGGATCCCCCAGTGTTCTACACCTCCCTCCCTTCCTCCCTCCTCTTTCTACCTCTCTTCTCCCCCTCTTCCCTACTCTTTTTTTTCACTTGCTCTAAATCTTTCTCTCGTGCCCTCTTCCATCCCTTACTCCTAGTTCGCTTTCTTTTCTCTCATCTTTTTCCTTTTATCCTCGTCTTTCGCCCTACTTCCCCTTCGTCTTTTATCCCTACGTACCTACATATTCTTTTGCCTATTACGACTCATTAATTTAGTGACTCTCGGTTTATATTAAAATATAACTATATTTCAACACAGCCTGTTACCCATCAAGGCAGGGAGACCTAACAACGAAAACCTATTTACCATCACTCGCTCTAGTCTGTCTTCCAAGAACTAAACCAGTATAGTGACCACAATATCCTCACGCTACTTTCAGATTGCTAGTACTATGTCTCTCAAGCACTAGAATATATCCTTGATTTACTCCGAGTTTTGTTTATATCTAGCAAAATTGGATATACCGGCAGTGTGGTACTACTATATTCTATATGATAGTGGGAACACAGGCTAATTATGTTTCCCTGTCATATTGAGAGCTAACCCTGATAACCCGAGGGATTTTAAAGATAAACGATGCTAACTCTGAGTAATTCTGATTTATAGATTTCAAGGTAAATTCTGGTAACCTAGAAATAATCTACACCAGCAAAATCCTAGAGGGACTGGTCCCAAATCTTCACACAGAAATCACTCCCTAAGAAAACAAAAGACTCGGCAGATGGTGCAACATACACCAATGGAAAGCAGAGGTGCCATGAGTATAATGAGAGAAAGCACAATAAGTGTCCGGGGCCCAAGACTGTTCAACAGCCTTCCATTATACATAAGGGAAATTATCAATAGACCCCTGGCTGTCTTCAAGAGGGAACTGGACAGATACCTAAAGTTAGCGACCGATCAGCCGGGTTCTGGTTCGTAAATTGAATTGGGTGCAGCCACCAGTAATATCCTGGTTAATCAGGCCCTGGTTAAGGACCGTGTCGCGGGGGCGTTGACCCCGGAACACCCTCCAGGTAGGTAGGTAAGTATTTCTTCAGAAATTTTAAGCGTAAACTCTGGTAACCTGAAGTAGTATTGTCTTTTTGGGTAAACTCTGGTAACCTGAAGTAGTGTGTTTTTGTTAAACTCTGGTAATCTAAGCTACTTCTGCTGGACCATTATAATCTTATCTGTCTGGACATGAGCAGCGGCAGAGACAGCGGTTTAATTATTTTTATAACTGATTAATTTGATTTAGTCAGTAACATATTTTATGTCAGTCTTCATTTCTTTTTTTTTCTCTATCTATCTATCTATCTATTCCGTCTCTGCTTCACTGAATAATGATTACCCATCATCACTACTCCCGTAATCATTACTCATCACAACTACACCACTACTACTACTACTACCCATAATCACTATTTATAACCACTGCCCATCACTATGTCCTAGTCACAAAATCTGCAGCTGTTGCCAAATCGAAAGTTACGACAAAATTTTTAATAACACATTGTATTTACACTGTATATACCTCCACCGTATTTACACTGAGAGTTTATTCTTTCAGGGTATATACACTGAGAGTTGTTAATCTCTTATTATACAAATAATCTTTTATCTTAATCAGGGCTTTAGGGCTTAAAGTATTCTTTATTAATGCGCTGGTTCACCGCAGTCTACACGACCCAACAAACCTACTAAATTTGCCGCTTAGTCAGGTATTGTTAGGAAGGACTGGTGTGTATGGTGGGTGACTGGTGTGTATGGTGGGTGACTGGTGTGTATGGTGGGTGACTGGTGTGTATGGTGGGTGACTGGTGTGTATGGTGGGTGACTGGTGTGTATGGTGGGTGACTGGTGTGTATGGTGGGTGACTGGTGTGTATGGTGGGTGACGGTAGTGGTGGGAGGCAGAGTGCAGTTCCCAGAGAGCACTTAAGAGGTGAGGCCACCGTCCGGCAGGCAACAAAGATTGCACTTAAAACACACTCAAGTTTTAATGGAGCCCAAATGTGTGTGTGTACTTACCTATATGTGTTTGTAGGTGTTGAGTCAAAGCTCCTGGCCCCCCTCTTGGATAGTCGCTACTAAGTTCACTCCCTGCTCCATGAGCTTTATCGTACCTCTTAAAGCTGTGTGTGTTCTCATTTGTGATTGTAGGGGTCGATTCACAGCTCCTGGTCCCCGTGTGTGTGTGTGTGTGTGTGTGTGTGTGTGTGTGCTGGATTAGGCAGGGGGTGGAGGGAGGATGAGGGGTGAAAGTTAAGGTTGAGGTAGGGGGGTGGAGGGTTTAAAAACCTAAGTTGAAACTAAGTAAACCTGGCCTAACTTTAAACTGACAAGCGGGAACGTGGGGAAGCAGATGGAAATTACTGGGATGTCAGGAAATACTTTGTCAGCTTCACGGTGTTCAGGAAGTGAAATGACCTAGAATTAGACGATGAAATGGCGGAGACAGGCTCTATGCACAGCTTTAAGAATATGTACAACAGGGTCCACGATATTTTGAGTGGTGATGCAGATAAATGATGCATCTGGTGATGCAAATCAATTATATTTGAAACAGTTTGGCTGAAAGCTTGTTTCTGTGTTGAGGCGTCTTGATCATAGCTACTTAACGTCCGTAAACACTGTGTTTGTACTTCAAGTTTCTCATCATTGAGCTTTGAATGTTGCCAAGGAAAATATTTGATCAAAATTATTGAGAAATATTCTCCATTGAGAATATCTTCACTAAAGTTATCTTTTATTACCATTGTAGCCTCAATTATAATAATATCTTTATTTCTACAAGTACATGTACAAGGTATACAGGCCTAGCTATAGAAAGCCGCTTGTTATGTAGATCATTTCCCGCAAATTAGGTCACTTTTGTCCCAGGATGCGACCCACACCAGTCCACTAACACCCAGGTACCCATTTTACTGATGGGTGAACATAGACAACCGGTATAAAGAAACACGCCCAATGTTTCTACCCTGGCCGTGTGAAGCGAGAGCTTTAGCCACCAGGCCACGAAGCACCTACAGTTATGCTATATTGAAGCATACCTCCTTGGGGTCTAGTTGTACCTAGAGGTTCTCCTGCTTCCAAGAGAACGAGCTTGTTTTATACTGTGATTTACGACCGTCGAGACAGCTACGATGAGACTAAAGCGCTGAACTTTGGTTCTGTGATGCATGGAATATGAAATCAATGTTTTTCCCTTTTCTATTCGATTGTCAGAATACTCGCTCCTTGTTCATTTATTTGTGTCATGTTATAAGCGGGTAAATTTGCTTAATTTGCATCACCCTAACCTATAATATCGTATCCAGAGAAATCGACATAATCTGTATAACACAAATCGACGTTTTGACTTACGAAGGCAGGCTGAATTATTTATAGAATGTGTTAGTCTCCCCTCCATCATCAGCCAAGTTTTAGCCTTATCTCCAATTTCGCTTAGTGTCCAGTTTATCAGAAGTTTACTGTGTGAAGCTGGCCAGCAAAACCTTACCAAGCTCCTCACTGATCAACGTCAATGTAAATTATAGGAAAAAAGAAAAAGAAAGATACATAATGTTTGTCAGGACACAGGACAAGAGTTCCCTCATACGGGTCTTAGCTATATGATGACACACAGTTGAACCTTTTGGTCATCTGACCGAGGCCTTCCGCTGGCTTACCAGTTCACCTCATGGTTGTGATTATAACCATTAATGTATTATTAGAAAAAGAAGGTTACGTAAGATTCATCAGGAAACAGGACAAGTGTTTCCTGACGCGGGTCTTAGTCATATGATGACCCACAGCTGGAGCTTTTGGTCATCTGACCGAGGCCTTCCACTGGCTTACCCCTCCCCCTTTAAAAATTAGGGTTATATACAATAGTATTGGAAAAATACAATTTTCGCCACAAATACTAAGAGATAGTTTATATTCTAAACAGACTCACTAAATTATTCTAAAAGAAATACGTATGTTTTGTTTTGACAAAAAAAATAAAAAGTGTTTATTATACCTTAATCTAAACTATGAAAATTGTGTATTTGGCAAAAAAATCCAAACAATAGTAAGAGGTAATATTGTTGAGAAATAAGAGTGTGGTCAAGACAACATTGGCACACCGACTACAGGCTTAAGTAGATGAAGGTAACTAATGTAATCAGTCCATCACCTTACAGCAAGATAATTAGTCTTAATCTAATATAGAAGCAAGTGGCTAGAGGTTTATATACTGGAAAGTGTAACGTAGCAACTTGTAAATAAGCTGGAGCCACTAGTGACTAGTCGATATCTCTGTATTCTCAAGATTGATGGAGCGAACACATCGACTTCAGGCTGAGGGACTGATTACCTCAAACTCCCCATCTTCCACTATTTTTATCAGTATTGGACTGAAGAAGCCACTGGCTGCCGAAATGTTTCCTCAATGAAGATTCCCAAATGTTACACAAGAGTCTCAGAGTCTCCGACTGATGGAGCCTGCAGCGCTGGAGAAACCTTTCGTCAATCCAGTTCTTAGTATTGCACCTCTGACTTACCCCCCATTAGTTTCTTTCACCTTATAAAGATCTACTAACACATTCTCAGTTAAAATTTCAGCGATATAAGTACAGTAACACCCAAAGTTTTTACTGTAAAGCTTAGTATTATTTCTATATATTAAGATGTCAGGGATTTTTAAGACTTAAGTTTAAAAACATTGGCGTATTACTTTAAAAAGTGTATGGTATTAAATACTGACGTTTGCGGTGTAAGTTTACCTTTTACTGCGGAGATGGCAGTGCGTACATGTTGTGAGCTGTAAGCGTATGGGTCGGTGGAGGTGGACCAGGAACCAGACATATCATAGCCTCCATAACCCAGCGTGGAGCGAGACAGCGGGACACTGTTCTGCTGCAGCTGTTCCATACATACAATATAAGTTAAAATTGTACAAAGAAACAGTCTTTAAAAAATAACAATCCAAAATATAATGAAAACTGGTCGACGTTTTGATCCTTCTTAAACCTGGTTTTACATTAGATTTGTGTGTTACTTATGAATTGTTCCAGTCATGGTAGTGTGACTTTGTAGTCTGAATTTAGTAAATAATATATTAAGAGAAGGGCTCTATGGACATTTATGATACATGTAAATAAATGAGACTATATTGATAATAATTTGCTTAATCACAAACATTTTCAGATCCACTCTCATAATTGAGCTAATCAAAAGCATTTTTCAACTTTTGTGCTTCTCTGTGTCAAAAAAAATCCAATAATAGAGGTATTTCATTGAAGAAAATTTTACATCTTGTGCAAAACAACAACAAAAAAATCTACTAGCACATACAATTGCCCTAAGATAAATGATTGTAATCCTTGTAGCAGAATTTCACATACTGACATCACACTATACACAGACCTTATATCCAACGATACCTAATAGGCTTAGTGATATGAAATAATTTTTATACTGTAGTTGTGGACAATATTTGAGTGACTTTACAGTTGTGAAGTTAAAGGATGACACTAGCCTAGTGACGTCAAGGAGTACATGGATAGTGCCCATTCAAATTTATTTTAAGAAAAGTTGGCTGCGTGCACTTAATTTTTTTCACCACTAGACAAGAATATTTTAAGCCCAAATATTAAACTTTCAGCATATATACGATGAGACACAGCTGTCGGGATATATTATATAGGTTCCCTGAACGAATTTCCGTGGACTTACTCCTCTTTTCTACAGCATTGCAAGCTCCTGATGATGTGTTGATTGCAACACGAAAGGCCTAGAGCTATCATTCAATATACATAAAAACATACATTTCAGTATTATATGCAGAGATTTGTACCTCATCGTTCATACACTGAGATGTTTGCGTATATACAATGAGGCGTGTGTATATGTCAGTGGATAAACACTGAGAGGTTACTTGAACCCATATTTTTTAATTTTACAAATACATTGCAACTTTGATGACCCTCGTTCAGTCGATAGGTTTTAAACTTTTTTTGAAAGCTACCCTGGCTGTGGGATGTACCTATCTACCCTTGGTGGTGTATAGCAAGGAGGACGTTGAGGGATAAGACACATTGCTTCGCCAGCACAATAGGCTTCTTAATATAGGCAAATCTAAAACTGGAGATAGTAGACGTTGTGGCAAGTGTTGCACACTATCTTATTCGTTTAAAAAGACAAACACTAGGCTGTATTACAAAACTTTTCGGTCCTGGAATATAGGTCCCAGGACCGAAACGTTGTGTAATAAATGTGCCCAAGTGTTTGGTTACGTGTCTGTTTCAACCAAAACCAGTATTCCTCACCTTGTGGGTATTGTATGCTATCAATAATATGCCTGGGAGGAGGGTACGTACCTGGTTGAGGCTGGGGATGGTGGGGTTGGCAGGCATAGCGCAAGTCTGCCTCTGGGTCACCTGTGGACTTCCATATACTCTTGAGGGGAAGTTGAGTGGCGGTGTTGTGGGTGAGGTCTTCATGCCACTCAGGTCCTGCATGCCGTAGTCCACTGCACACCACAGGACACACGGAAATTAGAGAGTGAGCATATATTTGCAATATACACTGCACAAGGCAGAGTAAATATGAGGGTATTATATATTGCATAAGAGAGATACGAAAGATGTGGGGAGAATGTGGTTCAATATAGAACAGAATCTCAAAACCTTGCCTAACCCATTGAGATTCCTTGATAATACACGATAATCTTTAATCTAGGTAGAAATAAGTAACTTAAGTGTAGTGAACACTTATCAGTGCTCAATAACCCACATGGACACAGAAACTCAGAAGATTAATTGATCTGTATATTTCGACCCCCTCTTATGGGATCCTCTTCAGCGGGTAGAAATAGTTCTTAGCAGATAGCCTCTGTATGGAATTCCAAGTTTTCTCTGCTCCAAAGTCCCATGTCCACCCATGCCCGTCTTCCACACAACACTATCGACCTAACACTTAACTATGACCATCTCTGCCTTAATGTCCGCTCCCACACTTCATCGCTAACGCTCCACACTTGCTGTTACCTCCCACTTCCACAATACTCACCCTGCTGGGGCCACATAGTAGTAGGTGTACCAGAGACATCCTGCATAGTGGTAGTGTACACCCCTCCTCGTCCTCCATACATACCGCTGTGGACCACACAAAACAGGGTTACTTCACCAAATATAGTTTTATAGAACAGCTAGGTGAAACATATTAGGTTAGAATAAAATAACCAGGGGTCTCCAACCAGCCGCACGTGGCACTTCGAGGAAACGGATGCAACCCTTACATAAAATTATGAATCCACTTTTATGTGGCTTCCACACTGCAGTGTCAACAACACCGTGCGGCCCTCATCGCACATTTCACCATCAAATATGGCAGACTTGTGTAGGAAGGTTGACGACCACTGCGACGTTAGATAATTGTAGAAAAAAATACACAAATAACCCACACATAGCAGAGAGGAGCCTACAACTTGGACTATTTACAAAGTCACAAGTCCAAGTTGGACCGAAACGTCGTGGTAAGCTCCTCTCTCTCCTATGAGCGGGTTATTTATGTATTGTTCCAGTCACCGTGTTGTGCCTTTTTCTTCTTTAGAGAAAAGAAATTTCCCCGAAAATCTTCATAGCATAAACTCCACTTTCTACGCATCTCTCCTTCTCTTTGGGTACAAACTGTATGTGGCAATATATGTTTATGTCTCAGCAGGGAATGAGGGGGAAGCAGCAGGGAATGCCAGAGAGCATCCTGGGTGATTTATAAGGTCAGGGATCATGGTGCTTGACACAAGGGGAATACCTACATTACTCTCATGTTACATCTCCGCCCCCTTCCCTAGTAATAATAATAATAATAATAATAATAATAGTAATAATAATAATAATAATAATAAGTAATAATAATAGTACTAATAACAGTAATAATACTAATAATAGTAGCAATAATAATAGTAATAATAATAATAGTAATAATGATAAAATTAATAATAATAATAATTAGTAATAATGATAAAATTAATAATAATAATAATTAGTAATAATGATAAAATTAATAATAATTCAGTGTCAAAACATTAGACAAAAATGTACAAGAGTTTGAAAGCCCATACTGTATACAATATTTCGGGAAAAAGTAATGTTCGTAGGGGAACCCGGAAGGGTAATACAGAGGGAGGAGTGGAAGGTTTGATATAAGGAAGGAGGGGGGCAGCTCAAATTCTATGAATCATGTCTTTCAAGAGTATCAAGGTACGTCTTACAAAGAGTCACTCCTCCATAACTACAAGCTAGTAACTGCCAAATTATAAAGCTGGGGTTCGAACCTAACTGATGCCTTGTTCAATCAGTTGGGACGGTCACTGGGGGTTCCATCAAGCTCTCGGTAGCGGAGTACAGGAGGGCCCCACTTTACAGCGCTTTGCTTTACAAAATTTCGCTAATACAGCGGTTTTCAATCATACTCATTCTTCATTTATTCAGACTTCCTACAATAAATATATTCACCACTCACTATAAGCTAAGCACGAAAATAATTTAAGGTAAGTAATGTGTGTACTGTATATGCATTTTTAGGCCTAGTTCTGTTGCTCACTTAATATATGATAGTGTAAACATGTTTTCAGACTTTTATATGCATTTGAAAGTGAAACACACACACACACACACACACATACACACACACAGGAGCTGAGTTTCGACCCCTGCAACCACAATTAGGTGAGTACACTAGAGGACAGGAGGGTTAGGGGAGACATGATAACGACATATAAAATACTGCGAGGAATAGATAAGGTGGACAGAGACAAGATGTTCCAGAGAGGGGACACAGAAACAAGGGGTCACAATTGGAAGTTGAAGACTCCTATGAGTCAAAGGGATGTTAGGAAGTATTTCTTCAGTCATAGAGTTGTCAGGAAGTGGAATAGCCTAGAAAGCGACGTAGTGGAGGCAGGAACCATACATAGTTTTAAGACGAGGTTTGATAAAGCTCATGGAGCAGGGAGAGAGAGGACCTAGTAGCAATCAGTGAAGAGGCGGGGCCAGGAGCTATGAATCGACCCCTGCAACCACAAATAGGTGAGTACAAATAGGTGAGTACACACACACACACACACACACACACACACACACACACACACAAAACTATGATTCACTTTACAGCAGTAGCCCAGAACCTAACCTGCTGTATAAGCAGGGCCCTACAGTAGCCCAGAACTTGACCTGTTATATAAGCAGGGCCCTACAGTAGCCCAGAACCTAACCTGCTGTATAAGCAGTGCCCTACAGTAGCCCAGAACCTAACCTGCTGTATAAGCAGGGCCCTACAGTAGCCCAGAACCTAACCTGCTATATAAGCAGGGCCCTACAGTAGCCCAGAACCTGACCTGCTGTATAAGCAGGGCCCTACAGTAGCCCAGAACTTGACCTGTTATATAAGCAGGGCCCTACAGTAGCCCAGAACCTAACCTGCTGTATAAGCAGGGCCCTACAGTAGCCCAGAACCTAACCTGCTGTATAAGCAGGGCCCTACAGTAGCCCAGAACCTAACCTGCTATATAAGCAGGGCCCTACAGTAGCCCAGAACCTGACCTGCTGTATAAGCAGGGCCCTACAGTAGCCCAGAACCTAACCTGCTGTATAAGCAGGGCCCTAAACCTAACCTGCTGTATAAGCAGGGCCCTACAGTAGCCCAGAACCTGACCTGCTGTATAAGCGGGGCCCGCCTGTATACTGAATATATATTTATTGAGAATCCTAAATTCATACACACACATGATATATACACCAAGAGGTGTATTTCTCTCATTGTATATATACTGAGTTTACTTAAATCGCTGTTTTAAGGATTAAATTGTTCTTGTCTGGTGGTGAGAAGGTTAGATGCAGTTTTAATGATCCTAGTGTGGTCGATATAGGCTTAAACCTCATTAACCATCTAAATCCATAATGTTCATACGACGCCATGGTAATGTAAGTCAGATAGGCTTGATTCAGGGAAGTGGAGAGTCGGTCCAAGGAGTCGAAAAAGACATTTATTAGAGGAAACGTTTCGCCACTAGTGGCTTCTTCAGTCCTAGGACTGAAAAAAACACTCGTGGCGAAACGTGTCTTCTAATAAATGCTCTGAACTGCATATAGTTGCTTTTTTCCACATATTGTCGGTATCACCATACCATTTTTCGGTCCAAGGAGCTCAGGAATACATTGTGTGAAGGAGGACTTGCTTTTATTGACGGGCAAGATAAATCTTTTCCTTTCGTTGCTTCCAGTACTTTCGTTCATGTCTCAGGAGTGTCCTGATTCTAAGCTCTAATTTAGGAAATTGGAGCTTCCCTTCATTTCTTGGATTAAACCTGATTACCTCCCATGCCACAGTTATGTATGACCCTTACTCGTTTAGCGTTTACTCGTAAATAACAGTAAGAATATTGATACTCTCGGCTGAAGTGTTCACACGGCTCTAGGACCGTGTGAACCTTTTAGCCAACATCATGAACAGTAGTTTGTGTACTGTGTGAGTTTGCGCCGAGTGGTTATCTCTTTATTATACATTAAAAAAAACAGCTATACACAAGTAACCCACACATAGGAGAGAGAAACTTGCGTCGACGTTTCGTGGTAGTAAGTGACTTTGTAAATGGTCCAAGTGGGAGCGAAACGTCGTGGTAAGCTCCCCTCTCCTACATGCGCGTTATTTGTGTATTGTTCCAGTTACGGTATTGTGTCTTTTTCTTCTTTAAAAGCAGCTAGATTGTGATCATGTCGAATTGCGTGCAGCCAGCACTAACAGTCTGATTGACCAGGCTATCAACCAAGCTTGAAGCCAGCTGTACAGCAAATAATGCCAGTTCTTTTAATTAGGGAGCGGATATTCTGTGTAAAGTGCTTCCCAATCTCACGAGGAGTCGTTTCAGAGCGCAAATTTGGCCCCAGTCCCTCCAACATCTTCCTTTGTTCCGTGGAGAAGAATTTAGAATGTGGATTCTAAAATAGTGTCAAGTTCTTGATGGAACACGCTAATTAAACCAAATATTTGAAGTAAAGTCTGAATGAACCTGAGCGGGTAACCCTTCTGGGTTATCCTAGAGGGATTGGGAAGGAGGGAGAGGGAGGGGAGGAGTGAGGTGGAGGGGTGAAATGTGACGGTTGGGAATGTGAGTTATTGGGGGGAGAGGGGTAGTGAGGTGGTGATTTTAGGTTGTGGGGTGATGTGAAGAGATGGAGTGATGTTGGAGGGGTGATGTGAAGAGATGGAGTGATGTTGGAGGGGTGATGTGAAGAGACGGAGCTATGTTAGCTGGAGATGGGGGGGGGATGATGTGGTTCACACCTGAGATAAGAGATGAACTTACACAGGTAGCTGCTTCAACAACTCACCATCATCCGGTGGCGGACCAGCGGAAACACCTGACCGCACAACACACTCATCATTAACACACGAAAAACTAGATCCACAATAGTACAAAGAATCTACCACTAAATTTTCTTTTTACCTACAGCAATCCTGTAAAACTCTTGACACACGATTAAGAATCTAAATAATCACTTCTTGCATTGTAAAAGTGAGAGTGAGGAGTTATGAAGATTTCAAATTTCATAATGTTACGTGTTTCCCATCCCATCTCTGCGTTTAAGTAATTAATATTGGTAAGTCAGAAGATATGTCACAATTCGAAGCGAAAACAGGAAAGTGGTGAGATCTCAGGTGCAGATTGAAATGTACGGCCAAAACTTCTTTCCTGTTTTTGTCTCAGTGTCAAAAAACTGGTCAATTAGCAAGAACTCATTTAAAATTAAGTCCTTTCTAAAATTTTCTCTTATACGTTTAAAGATATATTTTTTCATTTATGTTAATGTAAAAATTAATAATTTTGTACCAAAAGAACCTTAGAAAACCTACCTAACCTTATTATAACAAGCACAATTTAATTTAGCCTAATCCAACTAAATATATTTTAGATAAGTTTACAATAATTTAATAATAAACAAATTTTCGCTTGCCTTATTCGGCAAGAAAAGCCTTTCTATTTAAAGTCAAAATAGCAAGTTTTACCTATTCGGCACGACATATGTATACGTACTGATGAAAACAGTGAGGCCTCAAACACCTTTCATTATACAACATTAAGGGAATGAAACGTGACCATGTTAAGGTCAGTCTTAGCATGAACCAGTTCAGAAAGAGAGCCACAAGGTTCCTAATAAATGAAGCTACAGAAAGGTACGAATGTGATTTCTTGTATAGTTAGCATTCGTGTACCTATTATTGTAAGCTGATTTAAAGGACGGTACGGGTGGGGATTGAACTCGCGGTTAGTGAGTGGTAAAACTCCAGACTGACGCGTTAGCCACTGGGCCAGCTGGCTACAATAAGAGTCATCCAACTAGGTATATTTATACACCTTAGGAAGGTTAGCACAGGCACCACTGTGACCACAAATGCAAGTTTTTTTTTTACAGATGAATCTCCCGCCAGCGTGGCCGTGACGAACTCTAGCTCTAGTCCCCTCAAAGCCGTCATCATGACTCACGAAATCGTAATGACACAGTTGTAAACAATCCAGGGTACGGGTACCCGTGGGGAGGAGAGGAAGAGAAGAGAGGGAGGAAAGAGGAGAGAGGGAGGGAAGAGGAGAGAGGGAGGAAGGGAGGGAAGAGGAGAGAGAGAGAGAGAGAGGAAGGGACGTAAGAGGAGAGAGGGAAAGGTTAGCATCAGTGTGTACTAGCAACACTAGATGTCGAGTGTGGGAATATGATCTCTAACAACTTCCACCCTTCAGTAATTCTCACAACCTTCTGCAACACACACACACACACACACACACACACACACACACACACACACACACACACACACACACACACACACACACACACACACACACCACACACTGGAGGCAAGATACATACATAGCTTTAAGAGGTATAATAAAGCTCACGGAGCAAAGAGTAGACCTAGTAGCGACCAGTGAAGAGGCGGGGCCAGGAGCTATGAATCGACCCCTGCAACCACAATTAGGTAAGTACACACACACACACACTCTACTTTGAAAAATAGAAAAGTATGTTCACTTAAAGGTTAACGGAAGCTTCCCACTTGAAGATAAATGCGAGACAAACTATAAATTTTTGTAAACGAGACAAACATGAGTCAAGTGTGTATATTTACATTCCCCTTGTGAAGAAAACACTGTAACTGTCTTCTCTTCCTCTAATTTAGGGAAGTTACTCCCTTCAAAATACAGTTCAGTTAAAACACGGTATTAAAATATGGTTATTGGCGACGATTTAACTAAATAATTGAAGATATGTGATGGTAGGAGTTCCATCCCAAATTAATAAAGACACTCCATAAATCAGTGTCCTAATAGTGGTGAAAATAAAGTTTGTTTATTAGGTTAAAAGCCTATCGACTACACGAGGGTCATAAAGGTTTACCTCAGTCTCCTGATCTTCACTATTCTTCGTTGTATTGGACTGATGAAGCCACTGTGTGGCAAAACGTTTCCTCAAAGACACCAAAGTCTTACACGTGTCTAATTTATCAACCATTTATCTACAAGGCTTCATATCACCTGCACACTGCCTAATGATACTTGAATCACTAGGTTAGCTTAGCTTTGCCAGGAAACAGGATAAGTGTTTCCTGACAAGCTACGTAATTTTTCCATTCATATTTCAGGAGAATTTTAGCTTAGCTAAAATATTAAGCTTTAGCATAATAGTAATATAATTTGTCGTAGAATTTCAGTTTGAAACTAGCCAAAAATCAGTAGGCTCTTGACACAAACTAGAACAAACACTGATATTTCTTTGCAAAAAATAAGGTCACACACGAGTCCTATATAATAAAATACATGTGCAAAATCCGTTCTGTGGGATGGAATATAACAGGGAAACACAGGCAGATATTGTTTCCACAAGGTAGAAGGATACTGAAAACTTTTTTGTTTAATATAGAGGGCCTTGTTTTTTGAGCTTAGCAATAGGCTATTTTGTAAATATTCAATACAAACAGCTGTATTTAGTCAGTGGAAAAAACTTTTTGATAATAATTTTTTTCCCTATATGTATTCATAAAATATAACTGTCTTTCCATTGCACGACCCTTTTAATGTGGAGAAGCATTGAGAAGTCATCTCAATATTTACTATCTTTTCTTCTTAAATAAGAAAAGAGAGACCTAGTTTCTGGGAGGAGGAGGAAGCTGGCTGGAGACTGGTGTTCCCGGGGGTGAGGAGTGAGGACCCACTTACACAACACAGCCACGGGAAGTACTCACGACATCCAGCCTGGGACCCATACCATTTACTTTCATCTGGTTTATTTATCTTGACTGCACATGTGACTGTGTGTGTGTGAGAGAGAGAGAGAGAGAGAGATTACCCAGTAAAATTTGTGGATTTTGAGGTCCAAGTCTTGGGTCAGCCTCTTAACCTTCTGTTGACTGACTTGATCTGTTCCTATCATGTATGTCGTGTTCTGATACACTCATGTTTGCTTTAGAAGTTGTGTACCCTCGTAGCCTCACTCTGGTGTTTCTCATAGTGTGTAGTCACTCGGGGGATCCAGTTTCTGGCCCCACCTCTCTATTCCTTAGGTGGAATGGGCCATATCATATATAAATTTTAAACCACACAGACATCCATTCTAGGCATAAGCTAAGGTGTCTGCACATTGAACTCTACCTGTGAATCTACAAGAAATGTGTGTAGTTGGCCTCCAATATCTTCATCTATCTTGGTCCATTTTTCAAGTGCCTTTAATAATACTATAGTGATATTTCCGAACATCATTGTTTCATCTAGGTATTTTACTGTACAAATATCTCCTCTTGTGGCTTCTTCACGGTCACTTTGCACTCTGGAGATGTCCTAAGAAATGTGTACATCGCCTTGCCCTTCCGCTCTTCCAGCGACTTGTGGTGTTCCATAGCTTTTCCTCGAAGCTCATAGCCCATAGCTTCAGGACTAGAGTGCAAACCTCTGGATTTTTCTTGAGTTACTGTATGTGTTTGAGGAGGTGCAGGCTTCATACTGATGAGGTGTACTCGAAGACTGGCCTGAAGAACGTGGTCTATAGTGTCATCAACAGCTTCTTTAGGTTTCTAAAGGATAGTATGAGCATTTGCCAGAAAAAAAGCAAAAGGGTTTATATGCCTCTCAGAAGAGAGATCTGATGTTATATGTATATACTGATCCTCTTTACGATGCCTGACTTAATTCCCTCTTTCAGTCAATACTCTATTAATTACTAGGATTGAAATCCATCTTTCTGAAGTTTGTCGAAATTATTCTTAAAATTTCTCGTCAGTTTTCCATTCATCCCCTATAATTAATCAATATATTTTTATTTAAATACGAAAGTTGGTTATTCGATCAGCTTAACCTTAATTGTTAATCTGCTATGGGTGATATAGCGCCTGGGAAGTGGGAGGTAATTTGGTTAGATATAAGGAAGGGGAAAGTAGTTAGCACTAGTCACCTTCTGGAAGGCTCCGTGCCTAACAGATTAGTTGGTGACCTTGTCCACAGGTGCTTATTAAATGTTTTCCACATTCTCATGAATATTACGTACTACATTGTCAGAAATCTCGAAATATCATTTTTTGATAAGTTTCCCTTTCTAAAGACCACCATATACAGCGATGGATATCCCCGTCTCCATAAAATATAAATATATTCATGTCTTTTTACCCATATCAGTTACATTAAAAAAAAAGATTCGTAGTAAGAATTATTATTAACAATGTAATGGAGGCAGGCAAAACATTCATTCATGGAACGAAAAAGAAAAGTGTAAAATGCTTTCGTGAAGTTTGGAACAGCTGGTGGGAATACAATCTAGGCTAACATCAAAAACCTTCAGTATTACTTATTGTTGCTGATTGCCATCAAAAAATTATCTTCATATAGCTTATCAAGTGGAATTTGAGGCGTTTCCTCCAGTATTTAGCCATAATCTCGCCAGATATTACATCAAAAGAAGACTAAACAAGACACGTACCATCAATGATTTCCCAGAGCACATGAGACGATAACTTGCATCACCTCCGATAACTTTCAGAGATAAATTTTAATGGTAGCCAGGGAGGTATTGGCCGTCACCCCCGTCCCTCCTGGCTGACTTACCTCACCTTTGTCTCCTCTGGTCGGCTAAAATTCCAGCCAAGGACTTAGTATTGTAATATGCACGGCTGCAGTAGTCAAGCGAAGTGTTGGTAAGTTAGTGGTCATCTTACCTATCATTGGAGCCTATAGCGATGCGTTCGACCTTATCAATAATAACCTGATAGCGAGATTAGGACAGATAAGCTGGGTGGCAGTTACCTCAGTGGTGTGGACAAGTGTAACTAGTCTTCAGATACTTTGGAGAGGCAGCGGTGAACGCTAATTTATGAACTGCTCCATGGGAATTTGTTGAGATTAGTTCCAGATAAATACCCCAAGGCAATATAGATGGCACTTTACAGGGCACTGTAATCCTTCGTAAAGGAATACTATAATGGTGTGTTAGGTTTAACAGTCTTATTAATAATCTTTATTTCTACAAGTACATGTATATGTCGTGCCGAATAGGTAAAACTTGCGATTTTAGCTTAAATAGCAACGCCCTTCTTGCCGAATAAGGCAAGCGAAAATTTGTGTATGCAATATTTTCGCAAAAATCATTATGAACCTAACGAAAAAAAAATAGTTGTATTAGGTTAAATTAAATTGAGCTTGTTATAATAATGTTAGGTAAGTTTTCTAAGGTTCTTTTGGTACAAAATTATTAATTTTTACATTAGCATAAATGAAAAAATATATCTTTAAACGTATAAGAGAAAATTTTAGAAAGGACTTAATCTTAAAGGAGTTCTTGCTAATTGACCAGTTTTACCTATTCGGCACGACATGTACAGGCCTAGCTGACATACTACTATATAGAAAGTTCCTTGTTATGCTGAGCATTTCGGGAAATTAGGTCAATTTTGTCCCCAGGATGCGACCCACAACAGTCCACTAACACCCAGGTATCTATTTTACTGATAAGTAAACAGGGACAGCAGGTGTCTATAGGAAACACATCCTAATGTTTCCAGCCGTACCGGGGATCGAACCCAGGATTTCGGTGTGTGAGCTGAGTGCGCTACGGGACACCATGATCTCTAATGCTACATTTCACCTGTACACTATCATTAAACAATACTTTATTCCTTACCCTAGGCATTAAAGTAAACTCTCATTGTATATTCATTTAGATGTATACACAACTTGGTGTTATTCCCTGACATATATACACTTTTAGGTAAAAAAAATTTTTTTTTTATATATATATATATATATATATATATATATATATATATATATATATATATATATATATATATACCTCTCTGTGTATATACACTGCCACTCTAAAAGAGATAAAAGTGAGTCATATAAAAGGATGATAAGTAGTTTGATGTAGACTATCCTTCAGGTATATAATAATAGGACTGGGCTACTGTTGGTGTGGCTACTGTTAATTAACAGAGAAACAACAGATATAGTTTTATCATTACTGTTTTAACGTTTTTCAGTGGTGTTATCCTCTGCATATATGATGTATACAGGATGATGGAGTATACAGGATGGTGTATACAGGATGATGGAGTATACAGGATGGTGTTTACAGGATGGTGTATACAGGATGGTGTTTACAGGATGATGGTGTATACAGGATGATGGACTATACAGAATTTTGATTTTAGGGGTATGACAACACACTGTCTTTTTGACTCGACTGGTTCACCCCGGGAAGACAAGTATTAAAGTATTAACCAAAAAAAGGTCACAATACCGTGACTGGAACAATACACACACAACCCGCACATATAAAAAAGACAGGAGCTTACGACGACGTTTCGGTCCGACTTGGACCATTTACAAAGTCACACTAACACAAAGGACAGGTAGAAGGGCTATTTATAGGCCAGCAGACAGGGGAGGGCACAAGAAAGAGGTGGAGGGGTAATAATGGAGGTAGTAGTGGTAGTGATAGTAGTAGTAGTGGAGTCAGTCATACTTTGGAGAAACTGGCCGATCTCTTTCTGACAAACTTGGGGAGCACAAAAATAGTGTTAGGCTTGCTGACACTAATAATGCTCTTTTATGTCATGTCAGAGATCACAGTCATCCTATTGATTGGTCTTCTGCTAAAACTGTCTACCCTACGTCCAACTTTCACAGTCGCCGTCTGGTTGAATCCTCCATTATACACAACTTTCCCTGTATGAATCTTAGCCCTGCCTTTGTCTCTGTTGATGCTTTCCTCTCTCATTACATTGTTAAATGCTCCAAACTTCAGAACACCCGTGACTTAACCTGATTCCTTCCCCTTCTATCTCTTCCCCCTTCTCCTCTTTCTCCTTTCTCCTCTGGGTTTTCTTTCTTTTCTTTTGCCTTGTATTTGTCCTTCTTTATTTTATATTATTTTCATTTTTCCTCCCTCTGTGTTCTTGTCCTTCCCCTATGGGGGCCGCCAGCTTCATTGCAGTGCTCCTTTCCTAGAATATGACTGACTCCACTACTACTACTACTACCACTACTACCTCCATTATTACCCCTCCACCACTTTCTTGTGCCCTCCCCTGTCTGCCTGCCTATACATACCCCTTCTACCTGTCCTTTGTGTTAGTGTGACTTTGTAAATGGTCCAAGTCGGACCGAAACGTCGTCGTAAGCTCCTCTCTTTTTTATATGTGCGGGTTGTGTGTGTAAGACAAGTATTATAAGATATCCTGGAACATTTATCATTCCATTTCAGAAATATCACGAGATCACCACAAAGCAATGTTATGTTCAAAGGACCCCAATGGAAATAAGTCACTTTGACTTTTTTGGGTTATCCT
Organism: Cherax destructor; assembly: GCA_009830355.1. Lineage (NCBI taxonomy): Eukaryota > Metazoa > Arthropoda > Malacostraca > Decapoda > Parastacidae > Cherax > Cherax destructor. The sequence continues at coordinate 80,995 of WNWK01001353.1, forward strand.
GGGTTCTCTACACATGAACATAAGAACATAAAAAAGGAACACTGCAGCAGGCCTACTGACCCATGCGAGGCAGGTCCATGTCACTCACCGACTACCTGGAGTTAACCCTCTCCAGGTAAACGCCAGGTAGTCAGGTAACTTCCACTTAAGGAAGGAGCACGTCATAAGAACTAGTAGCACAAGCTAGTCAGGTCCAACTCACACCCACCCACACCCACTCATGTATTTATCTAACCTATTTTTAAAACTACACAAATTCTTATCTTCTATGAGGGTACTCTGGAGTTTGTTCCACTCATCCACAACTCTATTACCAAACCAATGCTGAATCTGAACTTTTCCAACTTGAAGTCATTGCTGCGAGTCCTGTCTTGGCTGGATATATACTGCTATGTATAATCATCTATGTAGCTGTACTTGTATATACCTGAATAAACTTATATCTTACAACGTAAACATAAGTGTTAACATTCAGCGCAACTGTAAACAGTGTAAATGAAGATTTGTTAAAAGCTTTGACGTAAAAGAAAAGACCAGGAATACTTGACAGAAACCACAGGCTAAGATGAAACTCCTGATAATTGAGCCAGCAAGCAGAAATTCTAAGTGCAAATTAAAACCTTGTAAAAAAAAGTTCTTTACACTTCATATTATCAGCGATTTGATATCAATACAGATTATGATTTTATCATCAGCTGCCGATAGCACTGTCTTGTACGAGTTGCAGGTGTATCTGAGTAAAGCATATATATATATATAGGCTGGTAGGCTGGCAACTAGTGGAATTACCCTCTACAGTAGTGTAAACAAAGACATAACAGCCAGGGGGGGACACTTGCACCAACCAGCCTGGACAAACCTCTCTCACTACGCCTCTATTCTTGTTCATTTATATCTACTCATGATTTTTAGTATCTATTATCTAATTATATATTATAAGACTAGTTTAGGTTTAAGAAATTCTTTTCGTTTTAATACATAGAAAAACTATCCTAACCTTCACTGATCTTTATTCCTTTTCGTTACCATTATGTCTAATTCTATAATTTAACAAATATTTATCTACATATGTAGATGAAATTCCTCGTATGAAGAGCCTTTCAACAGCTCCAAGTCCCATTACTTTGAAGAGAACGGCATTCAAAGATAACATGTCTTATATTAGCCCCCTGTTATTCGATTACTATTAATTACCTTTATCCCAAGACAACATCAGTAGTCACCTATAACAACCCCATCCAACAGGCAGCGTCCTGACGAGGCTGTTAAGTGAGCAAGATGGCTGAGCCTGTGCTGTCACATGCACAACCCCAGGTTAGTAGTGGTATTAATACTGTTATCTCTGCTACCTTGATTTTCACTGATAACCATAGATAATAAACACCCATTAACAGTTAACCTCATTAGACCGACTGTAAGAGCATTTAGCAAGTGTTAACTTCCATGTGTACACATACATGGGGTGGTAAGGAAACTGGAATATTTAAACGACTTCACGAAGAAACTCCGCTTCTCCGAGGCTATGGGTCCCACAATTTGCACTAGAGGTGCCCCTCAAAGGAGGTTCCTTGACGCTGGTGAGGGGCTCTTGATCTACGGAATTGAATCTGTGCTCCGATTCCCTGAATTAAGCCTGAATACCTTCCATCCCCCCCTACACATGCGCTGTATATTCCTACGTTTTTAGCGCTCCCCTTGATTATAATAATAGTAATAACAATGCACTAGAGCTGGACCCAATTACACACACACACATACACACACATATATATATATATATATATATATATATATATATATATATATATATATATATATATATATATATATATATATATATATATATATATATACATATATTAAACATAAGTGGAGAGGCATCTTTGAGAAAGTTGCTAGGGGAGTTATCAGTGTCTCCTTCATCCGTTGATACACAATCTGTCTCTAGATAGAGTAAGTGTGTCTTCAATGAAATTATCCAAAGTTTCCTCCCTCCTTTAGGTAATTTTTTAAAGGTTTCCTTCCTCTGGAATGGGAATAGGTGGTCTGCAGTATGAATAGAAATAGACCATCTGAAATGCGAGTAGATGTCATGGAATGGAAGTAGGTGCCCTGGAATGAAAGTAGGTGTCCTGGAATGGAAGTAGATGCCCTGGAATGGAAGTAGGTGCTCTGGAATGGAAGTAGGTGTCCTGGAATGGAAGTAGGTGCCCTGGAATGGAAGTAGGTGCCCTGGAATGGAAGTAGGTGCCCTGGAATGAAAGTAGGTGCCCTGGAATGAAAGTAGGTGCCCTGGAATGGGAGGAAACGCCCTGAAATGAAACCAGATGACTTGGAATGGAAGTAGGTGCCCTGGAATGGGAATAGTTGGCCTGGAATTGGAATATATAATATGTTATGAGTTTAAAACAGTGGTGAGGAAGACACAAACAACCCGGCGGATGTTTGTTGTAGTTCTACGCTTTGTATTCTATGTATTTTGTTTCTTTATATTCTTTGTATGTTTTTTTTTTCCTTATATTTAAATTCTTTATACACAAATAGGGCGTGGTACTCTTTGTTTCTTATGTTTTCCTCATTACTGATGATTCTCCTCGTATTCAGCTTCTTGGGAGGATACTGGTATCTCCTTCAGATAGACACGAAGATGGGAATGAATGGAGGACGAGATAATGAAGTCGATTAACAGCCCAAATTACTGACACCAGATAGACAGCAATGCTGCCAGATAGCAAGCAGTGGGACACACAATCGTTGCTCTCTTCTCCCGTTGTTGAAGATTGAGACACTTATGCAACATATGGGAATCTTTATTGAAGAAACGTTTCGTGGCTTCATCAGTCCAATACAAAGTAGAAATGGGTAAGGAGAGGAGGAGTTTGAGGTAATCAGTCCCTCAGCCTGCATAAGTGTCTCAATCTTCAACGTTTCGGTTTTCAAAACCATTTTTCACTTCTCCCTTTGTCTTTTACATTTTTGGATGTTGATTCTAATTCGCTCGCTTTAAATTCTAGTTACTACGCTATCCTTTTCTCCCTAAAGTCTTAGCACTTAACAGTAATAACCTCCAAAATCCCTGACTCCAGGGCTGAACAGTAAACAAGGCGGTGATACTCACTTAGGTACATCGTAGTAGTGGAAATCCATGTTGAACATCTCCAGTGGCTGGTGTGGACGGACGCCACTAAAACCTTCCCTCTCCATCTCTGGGGTATACACCTGCAGATGAGTATTGATTACATTAAAGCTATATAGTACCTACAGCTTGATGAATAACATACTTCTGCAACATTGGGGTATCTTGATTGTTGAGAACTTTCACCCGTACAGTAAGTCTTTTTCATTTTAATGATTGGAGAAGCCTACTGTGTTGGGGGTAGCGATAGAATGACGGGTCGTCACTAAATGGTATTTGAAAATGACTTTCAAGAATCTAGCTGCTTGAATTTGATTTTTCTGGAAGGTGACCTTACAGAATAAAAAAAAATATCACAGTCCTGTGGCTGGAAGAAATCACATTCAGCCAAGACGTTTTGGTTCATCTTAAAACATTATAAAGTCGCGAATGGATAGGAACCTGATGGTAGGCAGTAGTTAGGTCTGAGGCAGTGAGAGATAAGTGGATGTCAGGGGGTCAGGTCAAGTCACTTGTGTTATGAAGATAAGAGCACTGACAGTGTACTGAGGGAGGCCAGCAGCAGCGGCAACATTTAACAGTGTACTAAGAGAAGTAAACATCTATGTTAACAGTGAACAGTGTACTAAGAGAAGTAAACATCTATGTTAACAGTGAACAGTGTACTAAGAGATGGCAGCATCCGAGGCAACAAAGCTGGGACTTAAGATTCATCTTAGAGATGATGGTAGATTCAACAAGACAGTGTCTAGATCATTCTGACTGAAGACCAGCTGATGGGACGTGTCATGGCCTATTTGTAATTACCGTTTAACGTTGACGAGGGGCTGGGCTCCAGCTCTTGATATAAAAATTGAAGGTGAGGTGAAGGCAGACATGATCAGGTAATGAATGACGTGTTCTGAAGATTTCTCAAAATAAATTTACCAAGAGGTTTTGCTACGGTAAATATGCCCCTGGTTCTGTTCAATGGTATTGGAAAGTGTGCATATGTACATCAAAGCACCGTTGCCATGTTATCTGGGATTTTGAAACTTGACTTAACCTTTGAAATATAATTATATAGATCTGCAGATCAATAAATGGTCAAATGTTGAACATAAAATGTACGTAGAAATCTTTTATAAAAATACTGGAGTAGGCCTAGTCAACACTTTGGTAATTATTTACGCCTTTGTCCAGTCCATTGGATGTTCTTATGTATTGTTCTTATGTGTTATTGTTAGGTGTTATCGTTGTGTCCTGTAGTGTTGAAACGTGGGGCTAAATTGAGGGGTTATAGAAGGTGAAGATGACGTGGTTTGTAGGAGAGACAGAGAGTAAACAAGTCTGGGTCTATCACTTACGTGGAATGTATGTACAAGTGAGTTGTTAGTGCTCAAGTAGTGTATTGTGTCCTGAGCAGCAAGAGGTGTCTCGGAACACCCAACAGTACGCTTATCATTCTGATTATCTTTGGCAAACAACAAACATGGTGAAGGGAGGGGATATGGGAGGGATGGAGAGGGGTAGAGGACAGAGAGGGGAGAGTGGGGACAAATGGAGAGAGAGAAGAGACAAAGAAGAGCAGCGCTTCGTTATTCCCGACCTGAGGTGAGTACAAACTCTCTCACTATGCTGTCATTAGAGTTATTAACCTCACTAGTTCACCATGACCACTGTGGAAATACCACTGTCCCTATCATCATTAACACTGCCATGACTTTACCGTCACCACCGCACAAAAATCACTGCACCATCATCACTACCATAACACAGATAAACACTCACAAACTAGTAGTTACACGTATGGTACAATTCTTGTACTGCTGATAACACAGTACATGACAGCCACCATCACCACCACAAGATTACCACCTCTGTCACCACAAAGGCACCAGCATCACCACAATGTCATCAGTATCATAAAAAATACCATCACACCCTCCGCACATCACTGTATTGTGTGGGTGATTTTTCCATTACCTCTCAAGACAAGAGAGCACATGACCAAGATTTATGTATCCTCGGTGTTATTCACTTCGTAGTACCGTACCTCCCGCTGCTGGTGTGTTGTCGTGGTTGAGACAGCTTCGTTTATGAGACGACGAACGTCCTTGTTTTCAGATTATGGTCGCTTCTCCACTATCGTTGTGCTTCTCAGCGTGGTTTTTCCCCCACCCTTGGCAGCAGGACACGAAAATCACTCACCCCCGGCAGGCAGACAAGTAGACGCAGACAGGTCTGTTGTGGTCTGCGATCGAGGGTCAGGTAGACAGGGGGCACCCTGCATTCAGCCGACCACCACCACGGACCCTCTCTACCTGCCCCGCCTGCCTGTCTGACCGCCTGTCTTATCATCCATATCACCGTCTTACACCCTCACCGACACTTCACCAGTGCCGTGTGGTAGTGCCCATAACGAGGTGCCTTGTCACTGCCTCAAGGTACTGCCACGATCACATGTGATTCAGCCGGTCGCAATATCTGCAGATCATATAAGTGTTCCAGGGAACATCACGATACTTACGATCCTACGCTCTGAAGATCCTCTTTCAACATTGTTTCTATGTTACGATCTTATTCTCTCTGAGGCTCCTATTTCCCATTGTTTCTGTCCAACGATCCTATTCTTGAGGTTCCTGTTCATCATTACTTCTAGGATCCTACGCTCTCTGAGGCTCCTACTTTCCCCCCATTGCTTCTATTCTCCCATGAATCTTCCTATGCTCCCCTATCGTATCCTTCACAAATCCCGCATCCTGTAGCTAGCTCGTCATGTACTTCTTCCAGTCCTTCCCTACCTCTCCTGCATACCCATACACTCCAGTACCAGACCTTCAGACACCCCATAATCCCAGGAGACTCAAGACTATAGACATCACCGCTCGTAGTACCTCACAGGACCCTGGGTCCCGAGGCCACCAAAATGGAGGGCAGGAAGATACCAAAATTGCAAAAGAAGCGTGTGGGAGAGCTTGCCAGAAGTATAGTCTTACATATTAATAGAGTAGTTGACGAATGGAGTGAGTTCCAGAAGGATGAGAGTGCAAAACTATTGCAAAGGTTGATAGATCAGTGCATGTAGACGGGACACCAGGGTCATAATTACAAATAGGCAGTTATACACATTAGAATGAGCCTATTTCAGTGAAGTAATAGAAGTGCATGGCAAGTTCCTTCGTGAATTATAGAGGAGACATGACAGAAACCAAGAGTTCACGAGGACAGTAATAATATGGTGATTTATGGGGTTTCAAGACTATCGACTACACGGGGTTCATTAAACCTGCATGTAACGTGTTCATCACAAGTCAAGAATATTTTAATACCTCAGATAAGGATTAAAGTAATCTTTCAGTGTGTATACACTGAGATACATACACCTCAGTGTGTATACACTGAGATACATACACCTCAGTGTGTATACACTGAGATACATACACCTCAGTGTGTATACACTGAGATACATACACCTCAGTGTGTATACACTGAGATACATACACCTCAGTGTGTATACACTGAGATACATACACCTCAGTGTGTATACACTGAGATACATACACCTCAGTGTATACACCGAGATACATACACCTCAGTGTGTATACACTGAGATACATACACCTCAGTGTGCATACACTGAGATACATACACCTCAGTGTATATACACTGAGATACATACACCTCAGTGTGTATACACTGAGATACATACACCTCAGTGTATATACACTGAGATACATACACCTCAGTGTGTATACACTGAGATACATACACCTCAGTGTATATACACTGAGATACATACACCTCAGTGTATATACACTGAGATACATACACCTCGGTGTGTATACACTGAGATACATACACCTCAGTGTGCATACACTGAGATACATACACCTCAGTGTATATACACTGAGATACATACACCTCAGTGTATACACCGAGATACATGCACCTCAGTGTGTATACACTGAGATACATACACCTCAGTGTATATACACTGAGATGCATACACCTCAGTGTGTATACACTGAGATACATACACCTCAGTGTATATACACTGAGATACATACACCTTCAGTGTATATACACTGAGATACATACACCTCAGTGTATATACACTGAGATACATACACCTCAGTGTGTATACACTGAGATACATACACCTCAGTGTATATACACTGAGATACATACACCTCAGTGTATATACACTGAGATACATACACCTCAGTGTATATACACTGAGATACATACACCTCAGTGTATATACACTGAGATACATACACCTCAGTGTGTATACACTGAGATACATACACCTCAGTGTATATACACTGAGATACATACACCTCAGTGTATACACCGAGATACATACACCTCAGTGTGTATACACTGAGATACATACACCTCAGTGTATATACACTGAGATACATACACCTCAGTGTATATACACTGAGATACATACACCTCAGTGTGTATACACTGAGATACATACACCTCAGTGTGCATACACTGAAATACATACACCTCAGTGTGTATACTGAAATACATACACCTCAGTGTGTATACTGAAATACATACACCTCAGTGTGTATACACTGAGATATATGCACCTCAGTGTATATACACTGAGATACATATTCCTCAATGTATATACACTGATATACATATACCTCAGTGTATATACACTGAGATACATACACCTCAGTGAATATACACTGAGATACATACACCTCCCTTCTAATTCTATTTAGATAGCTATAGTGCCGGGCTCTTGATCTAAGAAACTTCCTTGGATCAAACCTGAATGCCTGCCATCCCCCTCCAGTCGGTATATGAGCCCTAAGGATTTAGCGCTTCCCCCTAACTGAAATATGATCAGGCTAAGAATCAGGTCCCTTGATGCTGGTGGAAGACTCTTGATCCAAGGAGTTGGAGCCGCCCTTCTCTTCATCGGATCAAATCTGATAACACCCCCCCTTCCCGGGCGATGTATGACCCTCACGGGTTTAACGCTTCCACAATAATAATAATGATAATTTTGAAACTTGTCAATAATACGACATTTCATCTATAAATCTATATTATTATTATTGATGGGAAAGCGCTAAACCCGTAGTGCGATATAGCACCTCAACAACAGCACAAACGCCCATTTACTGTGATGGACAGAAACAGGTTCCAGACAGGTTTTTCAAGGGACAACGTTCCGCTCTGTGTAGACTTTGTCGAGCTTCTACACGGCGAAACATCGCCACGACAGAAACGTGTTTTGTACCGCTGAATATTTTCATTAGTATGGGTTTTGTAACGAGGGGAAGTGTGAATATTAAAATGGCATACATTACCGACAGGTTGGTTAATAAGACGCAGGTGCAGCAGTTAGGTACCTTTAGTCCGAAACGTTTCGCCTCCACAGTAGGCTGTGTAGGCGATACGTTTCGTACTAAAGATACCTAACTGTTGCACATATGTCTTACTTACCAAGGGGAAATGTGCGTGTAAGGCAGGGGACACTCTATCTCTGTGTACAAAGTATCTCACAAAGACAAGTAATTATAGAACCCAGGGAAATTTTACTCAATATTGAATTTAGCTCCTCGTTTTTTTATTACATAAATTCTATATCATCAAGTTAGGCAATAAAAACATCTATATTTTTTGCCTAATGTGATTATTTTTTATACAAACTAACGTCATTCAGTGCACCTCATCTGGAATTACTAGTTACTCGTAGGTTGGATTAAGCTGGGTTACTTTTAGTTACCAGAAAAAAGGTTTTTCTTTTCGTAATTCAAAATGTAACTCTCCATTGCACAATCCACTTAATAAGGTGAAATCCAGGTAGGTAACCTAAGCTCCAGCTGTTGGTCATCATCTAAGACCAGCGTCACGAAACACTTGTCCTGTTTCCTGACAAACCTTACCTAGCCTAGCCTAAACTTAATGTTCCTGTAGATGTGTATAAAAAATGGTCAGAATCATAACCAGAATTTTTAAAGAGGTGGACCGGGAAGCCAGCGGAAGTTCTCGGTCAGATGACCAAAAGCTCCAGCTGTAGGTCATCATATGACTAAGACCCGCGTCAGGAAACACTTGTCATATTTCCTGACAAACATTATACATACCTACCTGTAGCTGATAATTAGGTACTTACAAATATGCCTTTATAGTTGAAGCCTCAAGTACATACTTGTAAGGTGTGAGAAGTCTCTCCCTCGGTACGTTTAAACACGGAGCCTAGCACTAGGATTTACAAATAACCTGCACTCAGGAGACGATCCTTATGACAACATTTCGGTTAAATCCTGAACCATTGGGACTTAAAGCAGAACGGACCGTAAAGTGGTCTTAAGTACGGTTATTTGTGAATTGTTCCAGCCAAGGTAGTGCTACTGTTTTATTCTTTAGTTCTAGGACACAGAGCTTAATAAAAAATAGATCTCAAATGGATGAAGTGGTTAAAGGTTACCTACCTGTAATGTGGGCGACCTTTCTCCCTCGGTACAGTCGGACACGGATCCGGCTTCAGATTCAGCGACTGAGTTGTATCGGGTGTCCCGGTGTCGTGAACCCAGGAGGTTGTTCTTGATAATCTCTGTCTCTGGTGAGGTACGGCAGGTGGTGGATAGGGTGGAGGAGGGCGTGTAGCGAGGCGTCCCACTACCACACGGGAAGAAGAAGTTGGTATCTGCCCGCCCTGAAGCCGGGGAGACCGGAGAGTAGACCGGGGCGGCTGTAACCAGGGCGGGCGGGGAAAATATCGGCGGGGAGTTGGATAGATGTCCAGGGGAGAGCGTGTCAGGGGAGAGTAGCTCGGGCGTGAGGGCGGGGAGGTCCTGTTGGATGTGGGCGTCGTTGGTGGTGGTTCTGTTAACGGCGGTGGCCTCCAGGGCTGTGTGGGGCGTCCCCATGGCTGGGGTGTGGGCGGTGGGCGTGGCGTCGCATGCCGCCCCGCCCACCTGAGGCTTCAGCCCCGCCTCCTCCCGCCCACTCGATGACGTCACAATGGCCTCCGAGAGGGACATGGTGGCTAACATTAGGCTCCTGTTGCTTCTGTTGCTACTGTTAAGTGTTTCTGCTCCTGCTGCCTGTTTACTTTCCTCCTGTTGCTATTGTTACTGCCGTTGCAACTCTTGACGCTTCTGTTGCTGCTAATGGTGTTAGTGTTGCTTTTGTAGCTTTTTTTCTTGCTACTGTTGCTAATCCGTTGCTTGAACAGTTGGGGCTGCTGTTGTTATTTGTTCTGTTGAAGGTGAAGGTGGCGCTGCTCACGGCCACCTGGGGGAAAAAATTATGGATTATATGACGAAAGTCATGGAGGATAGTTTACACACACACACACACACACACACACACACACACAGAGGCGCTGAGTCTCGACCCCTGCAACCACAAATAGGTGAGTACACACACACACACCAGGGATCTACACTGATCTGATTGGTTGGTTAATTGAGCTTAAAGCCTATCAGGTATTCAACATTAAGGCTGCATGTCACCTATTTACCACCAGTCAAGAATACTTTAATCCCTAAAATAGAGGTTAAAAGTAAACTCTCAGTGTATATACACTGAGAAACATATACCTCTCAGTGTATATACACTGAGAAACATATACCTCTCAGTGTATATACACTGAGAAACATATACCTCTCAGTGTATATACACTGAGAAACATATACCTCTCAGTGTATATACACTGAGAAACATATATCGTGTATACACTGAGAAACATACCTCTAGTGTATACTGAGAAACATATACCTTCAGTGTATATACACTGAGAAACATATACCTCTCAGTGTATATACATTGAGAAACATACCTCTCAGTGTATATACACTGAGAAACATATACCTCTCAGTGTATATACATTGAGAAACATATACCTCTCAGTGTATATACACTGAGAAACATATACCTCTCAGTGTATATATCTTGATAAGGGGCCAAGAATTACTGAGCATATCCGTACCGGTGTCCCGCAAGGATCAGTACTTTTCTCTTAACTAAGGTTTATCAGGAAACAGGACAGGTGTTTCCTGACGAGGGTCTTAGTTATAGGATGACCCGCCGTTGGAGCTTTTGGTCATCTGACCGAGGCCTTCCACTGGCTTATCTGCCCACCCCTTTAAAAATGATGATTATTTCATGTTATTGCTGTAACATAAAAGTATATTCACATACAGTATGTGAAGGCCATGTGATGCTTAACTATTGAACCAGTCATCATCTAACAGAGGCCCGAGTCAGGAGATACGTACATGTTTGTTTCCTGACGAAGAAAACACCAACAGTATAAAAAACAGGAAAATACATGTAGTAAGCATGATCTTTTTACAAGTAGGAGTTTTCAGTTGTTATTTTTGCCTCCTGCTGTTATCTTGTTATCAAATATTGTTGAGAGTGGTGACAGGGTCACCAGTAAAGCGGACCATTTTTATCAGGTGTGACCACAGTACTGCCAGATAGTGCTGATCGCTCTCTACAAGTTCCACTCTGAAAACAGGTGTCTAACAAGGTTATATACACCGAGAATTGTATGTTTTTTGCAGTACATGTGCACTGAGAGGTTCATCCCCCATTTTACAGAGTATGGTAATTGTGAGTGGTGGTGAACGGGTTATGTACAAGGTTGGTCATGAGACAGCACAAGTGTTTCCTGACGTGGGTCTTAGTCATATAATGACCCACAGCTGGAGCTTTTGGTCATCTGACCGAGGCCTTCCACTGGCTTACCAGTCCACCACTTTAAAAACTAACATTGAATATACCGTTCCTTGTGTAGTAGAGATTTTAAGCCCCACTATCAAACCAAGTATACGTATATGTCTGGTTGTTTAAATTATTCACTAACACATAGCACATTACAATTTCACACACTAATTACTTCTATGCTCGTTAATTACCTTCTAACTCGTTAATTACTCATACAGACGAACACTTATCTCTTATTAATATAAAGCAGCAAGTGAAAAGATTCTGCTTAATTAGATTTGACGCAACTCCTAAAATTTCGCATCAGGTGTTCAATGTAAATATTGTAACCATTCTTGTTTATGAAGGTTGAGTGTAGCCTCGTCACCACCACCAGGAAAAATAATCCCTAAAATAGGCTGCATGTTGTATTTTTTTTTATTAAAATAATAAAATTGACTAAAAATGGTATGTAGACATACGCGGAAACAACACAGTGTGCAAGCCATGTGTCACAGTTACATAGTCATAACTCGCAGGATTTTTGATAAATCTTTATATTTGATGGGAAACTTTGCTAAACTACTGGGCACAATATCCCGGAGTTAAGAAAAAAAATTGTTTTAATTGAATTATTTGTATTGTATAAACCATACCACGGGTGAGGTTCGAACCCGCGGTCAGAGAGTCTTGCATTTGTGGACACAGTGGTGCCTATGCTAACCTTCCTATGGTGTAGAAATATACCTAGTTGGATGAATCTTATTGAAGCTAGCTGGCCCAGTGGCTTACGCGACGGTCTAGAGTTTTGAGACTCTCTGACCGCGGGTTCGAACCCCACCCTTGGTATGGTTTGTTTGCAATCGTGTCATTACGATTTCGTGAGTCTTGTATTGTATACAATGTGTTGGTCACAATGGTTCCTATATATTGTATACAGTGTATAGGTCACGATGGATCCTATATGTATACAATGTATATTTCACGATGGATTCTATATGTATATAATGAAAATATTTGTTAATTTGTCTTGGAGGTTTATGGGTATGAGAGTTCCCAGGACTTACAATTTGTGAGTTAATGTGGCCCTGAGCCGCCTTGTTCTCCAAGCACCAGTGAGGTGTGGTGCTGGGTGCACCTAACACACACTAGTGAGGCGAGGCTGGTATAGACCTAGTTAGGTGAGGCTGGGTGCACCTAACGTACTTTAGTGAGGTCAGGCTGGGTGGACCTAACACACACTAGTGAGGCGAGGCTGGGTGGACCAAACACACTCAAGTGAGGTAAGGCTGGGATAGACCTAACATACTGGTGAGGTAAGGCTGGGATAGACCTAACACACAGGTGAGGTAAGGCTGGGATAGACCTAACACACTGGTGAGGTAAGGCTGGCGAGGATCTAACACCACAGGTGTTTACTTGCGACCAACATCCGCTGTAAGCCTGAAGGTTACACTATACACACCTTACTGAGTCCTTTCTAAAACGTTCCAAGCTTCTCACCTCGTCCTTTCAATTCCTTCTTCAACAGTATTTAAGACTCAGCTTCAATCCTGGGCGAGGAATCATGCATGGACAACTCTCCTAACGTCTGTTTCTGTTCACCAAGCAGTAAATATGTACCTAGGGGACAGAAGCTTATGCCGGTATTGTGACTCTTTGTTCTTTAAATAAAGGTTTCTTGTTCACGAGTTTTTCCTATTTTATTCTGTGTAAAAAACAAAACCATGGAACGAGTGAGGCTTGAACCCAAGGCAAGTGAGTCACTCGCCATTAGTTCAAGCCCTATCCGTTCCGTGCTTTTTTGGCAATTTTGTGAGTTATTCTGTGTAATTTCTAAAACTTTTCTTAGTTTTTCCCAATGGGTCTTTTCAAAGACATTTCCATTTTTATAATAAAATGTATTCTCAAAATTAACTGATTCTTTTCGCTTTGTTGTTCACTTTACAAGTCGTAGGAATTTCTTGAGTTCCTCCTGACTGTTGCTGAGGATCTGGTAGGATGCTTGTTCCTTCTGGCCCAGTTACTCGCGTATCCTTGGCAGCTTTTCTCATGCTTGGCTACCCTCCAAGAGTCCTATCATGAATGTTCTATCCTGAACGTCCTAGCCTGGGTGTACTATCCTGTGCAAGCTAATATGGGAGTCTTATCCAGTGTGTACTATCATGAGCGTCCTATCCTGTGGGCTATTATGGGAGTCCTATCTTGGGCATCCTATCTCGTGTTTAAAGGACGTCTCCTCCGCCCTAACTTGTAGGATACAGCTGACCCGGTGGCCGACTTGTGCGATGTAGGATACAGCTGACCCGGTGGCCGACTTGTGCGATGTTTACATCTGAAGAAGTTGTGAAGGAAGTCATATATGCTGGTGAGAAGAGGAGGAAAAAGATGGAGGAGCCTGAGGAACATACTGGCACTGCTGGAGGTTCCTCAGAGCTGAGGAACATACTGGCACTGCTGGAGGTTCCTCAGAGCTGAGCAACATGCTGGCACTGCTGGAGGTTCCTCAGAGCTGGCACAGCTGGCTGCTGGAGGTTCCTCAGGCTGAGCAACATGCTGGCAGCTGGAGGTTCCTCAGAGCTGAGCAACATGCTGGCACTGCTGGAGGTTCCTCAGAGCTGAGCAACATGCTGGCACTGCTGGAGGTTCCTCAGAGCTGAGCAACATGCTGGCACTGCTGGAGGTTCCTCAGAGCTGAGCAACATGCTGGCACTGCTGGAGGTTCCTCAGAGCTTCACTGCAGGCAGTGTTATCGCTCCTAAAAGGAAGTGGAACAAATATTTCATCTCCGGTCTTGACGTTCTCAGGAAGTTTGGAAATTCTAAAATAAATCATCGAAACATATATATATATATATATATATATATATATATATATATATATATATATATATATATATATATATATATATATATATACATTACTTCCCTATATCCTTTGTGATTCTAAATTTGTACAAATTGAATCCACTGCTGTGAGTACTGATTGTGTAATTTTAGCACTTATTTATGTATCCCCTTTAGTTATTCCTCTTTTCTGTGTACACATCATTCATACCTCCACTAATTTTAAAAGTTTCCGGAGAGTTCACATTCAGTGCCTACAGCCTATCTTCGTAGAATGGGATCCTGATACGAAGTATGTTCATGAATATTAGCGAATATTAATTACATATTTCTGTGTTGGATATTGCAAGTTATAATGTCACATGTTTATCTTCCTCTCCCCACACTTTAACGTATTATTTCCTCTGGTCTTGTTGCTTCGCCAGCTTTCAACATACACAGGAAGTATAAAACAATCCTGTTCACACACCTCGTCTCAACATCTTTCATACCATACACTTCAGTTTCGTTATATATAACTTCTTTATTTCTTTTAGCGTATCTATATTTTTCAGTAAGATTTTTTTTTTTGGGTAGCGGTTATTTTCTATAAACTGCAATGAATATTCTCGTGTTAGGCTGCAATTTCTTAAGTCAAAATTTTTGTTGTGTTCAAAGTAGCTCATTAGTGCAGTTAGTATTGGACTATTATGGAACGTTTATTCTTAGAGTTGAAAATCAAATGGTTATAATTATAACCATATTTTTTAAAGAGATGGACTGGTAAGCCAGTGGAAGGCCTCGGTCAGATGGCCAAAAGCTCCAGCTGTGGGTCATATGACTAAGACCCGCGTCAGGAAACACTTCTGTTTCCTGACAAACCTTACCTAACCTAACATTTATTCTTACATTATTTAAAAGCAAATTAAGAGAAGAAATAGTATGTAACTAAACTACTCTCACCCCAATTCTAAAGTTACAAATTTTACACGAGGGTCAATAATGCTGCATATCACCTGTACACCATCAGTCAAGAATATTTTAAATCCCTAAAATAGCAGGAATGAAACGAGAGCTGTCACAGTGTATATATACCGAGAGGCTTTCACTACTAACAGCCTGGTTGATCAGACCCTGATCCACCACGAGGCCTGGTCTCAGACCGAGCCGCGGGGGCGTTGACCCCCGAAACCCTCTCCAGGTACCCCCAGGTAACCACTTGGTACACACACCCCGTGAGTTGCAACCCATGTATGCAGTGTGTCATAGACGTGATTTATAAAAGCCACTCAAGGACTTGTGGAACACCTAGATTAATGGAAGACCATAACAAACTACTAATCCTCTTCCATGTATTATGATTATAATTACTATTATAATTATTGTAGTTATTATTATTATCATTATTATATTCAATACAATATTAGGGGGAGATATATTGACAATATATATTGAGGTCTGAAATTAAAACAGAAATTGATTGTTCAGTTCTTTCCAATAATAATAATAATAGAGTAATAATTATAGTAATAATAAGAGTAATAATTATAGTAATAATAGTACAAATACTAAAATAATAAAGTAATTACAGCAATAATAATTATAGTAATAATTATTGTAGTAATACTAATATTAATAATAATAAGACATAAAATAGGGGAGTAAATAACGGAGGTTACAAAATAGGAAGCCCTGACTGGCAACACTGGCGAGGGGGGAGGGATAGGTAGGGGGGAAGGGGGAGGTGCCAGCTAGTCTCCAGCATCATGGCACATCCTCCCTTACCCCCCATGGGAGGGAGGGAGTGCCAAGCTGGCACCCACGTGGGGGGGGGTTACAAAGCACAAGCACTGCCCTGGCTGGTCATCAATT
>WNWK01001353.1:102500-291177 GCA_009830355.1 Cherax destructor
AGTTATTCAGCAAACTAGAATCTAAACAGTTCATAGTATTCATAAAATTGCTCTCGGTCTGTTAAAGGTTAGGTTAGGTAATGTTTGTCAGGAAACAGGACAAGTGTTTCCTGACGCGGGTCTTAGTCATATGATGACCCACAGCTGGAGCTTTTAGTCATCTGACCGATGCCTTTCGCTGTCTTACCAGTCCTCTCTAAAAATTATGGTTATGACTAGGAGTTAGATATATTAAATTATTCGTCTTTGGTGTGTCTTTCTACGGAGTGGTTAGTCAAAGGCTCCGTCAGGGAGCAATAGGCA
This sequence comes from Cherax destructor, assembly GCA_009830355.1. Classification (NCBI taxonomy): domain Eukaryota; kingdom Metazoa; phylum Arthropoda; class Malacostraca; order Decapoda; family Parastacidae; genus Cherax; species Cherax destructor. Next base: position 102,804 of record WNWK01001353.1, read on the forward strand.
ATAAAACACCTCCCGTCTCTACATTAGCATGATTGTGAGTCATGAACACATCAGTAGTCACGAGATATAAGCACCCGTAGTGTGACGATCGACTTGACATTTAAGAGCCAGCTTTAAAAATTATAAAGTATCATAAGCAGAACTGCGGCTGGCCAGGATTCGATCCTGCGTTCCCATGCCCATCCCTGTGAAAACAGGACACAGTACGCATCCTTCTATCTACTGGCCCAAAAATTCCCAAAAACACCAGGCGCTCAGCGGAACTGAGCGTGTTTACCTCATGCGAGAACATACGTGGTAGTGAAGCCTCAAAGACTAATTTCAACCTCATCCTGTTTCGGGTACCAGCCTTCACCAGCAGTCTATATATTAATGAAATCACGAAACTAGTGATTTTTTAATCATTAACAGAACTGCGACTGGCCAGGATTCGATCCTGCGTTCCCATGCCCAGCCCTGTGAGAACAGGACACAGTACGCATCCCTCTATCCACTGGACTATATACCGGTAAGCCAGCAGAAGGCTTCGGTCAGATGACCAAAAGCTGCAGCTGCAGGTCATCATTTCACAAAAACCCGCATCAAGAAACAATTATCCTGTTTCCTGACGAATCTTACGTAACCTCCTTAGTATTCTTATGGTGAAAAGGTTGTGTGCTGCTTTAATGAGCGTAGTGAAGTGGATAGTAGGTTTTAATTCTCATTAACCAACTTACCTGATTAAAACCTGTGTGCTAATGTTGTAAGACTCTCAGACACCCAAAAGGTCGTTTTACCCAATCACACATCATTTAGATCATTCCATCAGCATACAAACCAAGAAAAAAGTATTTCAACCTTGCTCTCATCGACATGGAAATAAATGGTATAAAATACGTTGTCAACAAAGGATCACATTATACTGCTTGTGCTTATTTCTCCTCGACATACAAGACATTTTTTTGATTGAGGAGTGACTTGTCCCTCACTCGTAAACTTTGTGTATATAGTTGCCAAGCTCAAACACACAAACATCCTGTGGCATCCAGCTCGCTGCTGATAATAAAAAAGTACGAATACGATAAGAAAAAACCGTAGTAGACAAGATAATGGGAAATGAGCGTGAGAGGAGTTGGGAGTATCTCTTCAGACTCCAGCAAGTAAATGTGGACTCTTGAGTTGAAGACACTTCTGTTTGTTGGTTACTGCTGTTTGAAACCTATCGACTATATGAGTGTCATCAAGACTGCACGTAACTTCTTCACCACCTTCTTCACCATTAGGGATGAAAGTAAACTTGCACTATATATACATTAAGGGTAATAGTCCTCTCGGTGTATATATATCCTGTCCCAACCCTGAAGGCAACTGTTCGGATTTGATTCAAAACAAAATAGTCACAAACTTCAGTATCCACAAATTATATTTAAATTTATTTAAGCCCGAACATCACCTGTTTTATTTATTTTATCTTCGTTATGTCTACGACTTTATTTTATGAGTTAAATCAAATGATACAGAGGATATATGAGTGATAAACCACTAGGTCAAGGGAGGAGCTTTGTGAATTGCTCTTATACAAGCTTCATTTTACAGGTTTAAGATTTGGTATAGTATTTCATAATTTAAAGCCTAGCCCTGTCTAAAGTATACTAGGATGCGACACACAGCAGTCAATATCCGGATACCTATTACTCCCAAATCCTTTTCGTAATCAGTAATAAGTATTAAGATATACATTATTTAGTTTATATGTTGCATGGTTATTTTCCTTTGCATTTGTCTATAATCTGCCATCAGCAAACTTGCTTATGTCGCTATTTATTCCGTCATCAATGTCGTTTATATAAATTGTGAACAACAAGGGGCCCAACACTGACCCCTGTGGAACACCACTTGTGACGCGCCTCCACTCGGATTTCTCCCCATTGATGCAAACTCTATGCTGCCTATGTCAACCATGCCTCTACCCAGGAAAAAAATTCTCCTATTCCGTGTGCCTTAATTTTCCTCAATATTATTATTATTTTTAGTAATCATGGGGAAGCGCTAAACCCATAGGATTATACAGCACCTGTGGGGGGGATGGACGGTATTTAGGCTTAATTCAGGGAACTGAAGCACAGATCCAATTCCCTAGATCAAGAGGCCCTCACCAGCATCAAGGAACCTCCCTTGAGGGGATATTCCTCAATAGCCTCTGATGTGGAACTATCAAAAGCCTTGCTGAAGTCCATATACACAATATGGTAAAACTGTGCTGAGATTCACTAATCAATTTATGCCTTTCAAGATGGCTACGAATTGCCTTGGTAATTTTTTATTCCATAAATTTTCCCACTATGGAGGTAAGGCTTATTGGTCTATAGTTCGAAGCTTTGCAAATAGGTATTACATTTGCCATTTTCCACTTGTCTGGCACTATGCCAGTTTGTAGTGATATGTTGAATAGACTAGCCAAAGGGGTTACTAAGCTCCTCTTTACATTCCTTTTAAACCCTTGCAAACAGTTCATCAGGGCCTGGAGATTTGTTCGGTTTTAATTTCTCTATTTGTCCGAGGACCATGTCACTAGTTACCCTAATCGTGCATATGACATGTATTAATGTTTTCTTTTAAATAAAACATAAAAAAAATCGTGCATAGTTTATTATCATCCTGTTCTACATAATTTATAATTTCTGGAATTTCGTGCCGAATAGGTAAGTTAGTTCAGACTCTCAGGTAAGGACCCACTAGGGGCGAGGGGGAAGTGGGGACAGAAGAAGAATAGCCGGTGAGAGGAAGAACTGAAGTAGAAGAGAAAGAGTCAGGACTAAACCCAACAGTCTAACTACTTTAGGTTATATGAATAGGTAAAATTTGCAATTTTGGCTTAAATAGCATCGCTCTTCTTGCCAAAAAAAAGGCAAGCGAAAATTTGTGTATGTAATAATTTCGCAAAAATCATCCTGAACATAACGAAAACAATGTATTTCATTGTGTTGGTTTATTATTAAATTATTGTAAACTTATCTAAAATATATTTAGTTGGATTAGGCTAAATTAAACTGCGTTTGTTATAATAAGGTTAGATAAGTTTTCTAAGGTTCTTTTGATACAAAATTATTAATTTTTACATTAACATAAATGAAAAAAATATATCTTTAAATGTATAAGAGAATTTTTTTAGAAAGGACTTAATTTTAAATGAGTTCTTGCTAACTGACCAATTTTACCTATTTATATATATATATATATATATATATTATTATATATATATATATATATATATATATATATATATATATATATATATATATATATATATGCAGACTTATAAAGCAAAGGTACACACACACTGATGAGCAGACCGTATAAGCACCGTACATGTTACTTGAGTGTCAGGAGCTAGCGAGTGCAGCGCAGGATATCCTGTATAACGAACGCATAATTATAAACATTGTACTTTCTCCTCCATCTTTCGAAAATTCATCCACACGAATAAAAGTACACTCACATACACCCATCCACACGCACAAGAACGCACACAATAAGAAAGAACACCGGTGACAGAGTATGAAGCAGGATGGACAGAAGGTGCTATCAAGAAGTTGGGGTAGACATAGTTCCGAGCATATCACCAGAGGAGCGCGTTAACCAAATTACATCGGCAGCGTGTATGTGCTTTTAGGTCACTTGTAACGGACCTTGAGGAACCTTACCAGAGTTGCACAAGGCATTAAGAGACCTTAACAACCATGTCAAGAAACTAGTGTAAATACAGTGATTTGTAACGATGCTCTTGACAAATCAAAGACTGATCTACTGTCACTATAAATATTAATATTAGAAGTAGTAGTAAATCTGTATGATTGCTGCAGGGTCTAGGAAATGGGAGGTCTAAAAGCGTCTTACCAGCATCTCACCAACGAGATGAGATGAAAAAAAAAAACCGAGCCTCATAGCCTCATGACTTAGCGAATAGAAGAGTGGGGAGAGATGTAATAACGACATACAAAATACTCTCACAGGACTCGATCGATCAGGCAGGGACAGAAACTTTGACTTAACGTTTTATTTAAAAAGTGGAAAGAGTTATTGCACACACACACACACACACAGAGTGATTCAAGGCGCTTGTTAACATAGACATTTCAGCTATAACCTGAGTAAATAACAAGATGTTATGGGAGGAAGTGAAACAAAGGAGCAATGAAGGAGGTTAATGACACTAATGAACAACGGGGTCGTCAGGGAATTGCTCTTCGATACTAGGTTTTGGTCAGGAAGTGGAATAACCTGGACACAGAAATAGTGAAAGTATTTTTTTTTTCAAGTATTGTAGTTGAAACAATTTATTAAATACAAACAGTTTTTTTTTAATTATCCCAAATCTTAGTGCCCTGAGATTCCATCTTTTGCTTCGCTATTCATTGTGCAGTTGAACATTCCCTCACTGTGTCCACTACTCTCAATAACTTAACTTGACATCAGTAAATGTTAATTTGTTAGATATTTGCAAGTGACAGCAACCTCTCTCTTGTCCTGTCTAGTTGTGACATTATAGATAAGATATTTCGTCAGCCTCACACACGCTTGCAAAACACCCAATGTTTATATATATATATATATATATATATATATATATATATATATATATATATATATATATATACATATATATATATTATTTTCTGAGGATGAGGTCCCCAGAACAGTTCCAGAGGTGGTACCTATATATATACAGTATATATATATCCTTTGGTCATATTTTGCTAGCCTTAAACTGTCACCAGAACTATTGGTAGTGATGTGTTCTTGTGTGTGACTGTGAAGTTAGGCAGTGTGGCGAGCTAGTGGATGTCACAGTCTCCTCACACCCAAGAGACACTGTCCTAGTTTCCTGACGAATAAAACATCATCTGAGTTTAATACCATAGACCATTGGGCATTACCCCAAAACAAATTTGTGTACAGTGAAATTACCCACTAGACTTCAGCAACACACTGAAAAAGAAAGTGTTTTAAATGTGTGTGAGTGTGCGTGTTTGTGTAGTCAAATAGTTGTGCTTGCAGGGGTCGAGTTATAGCTCCTGGCCCCGCTTCTTTGCTGGTCGCACAGAATCCGGAAAAACACAAGGACTATTCAAATTCAAAATAGTTTATTGAATCCATTTGTATGGAGAATAGTCATACAAACTGAAAAGTATGTATTATACGCGATAAAGTAACTTTAAAAATAAAACACAAAATTAACAAATTACTAAAAGAAAAATAAACTGCATGAAATAAAAAAACAGCAACAGACAAATATAATAAAAATCTCATTCAGGAACTAAAGAATTTCATTGAAAACATTTCCACTTCAGGTTTTAGAGCATTTATATTGTTTCATTTTTGACACATCATCAAAATTAGGGCTTTTTGATGTCAGAGCAATTTAGATATTGTCTTGGGTGTTCAACCGATTTCTAGACTTTTTTTAAGTTAATTAGAGTTCGAAAATCCTTGTTCTCAGAGATAATTGCAAATGGCAGCAGTATTTTTATTACGATTAGCGCTTTCTTTGATAATAATAATAATAATAATAATAATAATAATAATAATAATAATAATAATAATTTTTATTAAGAAACTACAAATTATTTGTTTGAAAAAAATATAACTTTCGTAATTTGCCTCGTTTATTAAATAATATTTTTTTGTGCAATTTTATATGTTTATTGAGCCTTCAATACCCCCCGAGATTTTCATTTTTACCCCATTTGGGGTAATTTACCCCAGTTCCCCGACCCCAGCCATAGAGTATTGTGCCGAAATATATTTGGTAACTTGATTGTTGTGGAGTTGCAAGTGACCTTAGGCTTGACAATGACAGGAGTGACCTTTTTTGTGTGTGGGGGGGGGTGTTCTAGGAGGGTGGGGTGAGAAATGACAGGCGAGGGGGAGGGAGGGGGAGGGTGAGTTCGCTATCTAGACGACTGCAATAGTTCTTCTGCACGAGAATGTTTCTCTCCCCCCTCTCTCTGTCTCTGTCTCTGTCTCTCTCTGTGTCTCTGTGTCTCGGACGTTCTTCCTCTGGTGGAAACATCACAGTGCGGTTGACTACAGATAACACTACAACTGCTCACCCACTCGCTCTTTATTCTTCCACTCTCCCTCATTATCACATCCTATTCTCACCCTTCATCACTGAATGACTCTCATTCCGTCTTATTGACATTCGCTCTTGTTCACGTTAATATTTTAATTAGAGAGAGAGAGAGAGAGAGGAGAGAAAATTTTGTCCCTGAGAAATGACAGCTTATGTCTGAACGTTCTTTACGATCCCATATTCATTATTGCATAACATTACGCTATTTACTTCATTATCATCAATATCCACATCAATAATTTAAATAAATACCCGCGTATAATCTTTCTATATTATATAAATTTAAATAAATCACATTGACTTGAATAATTTATTTTAAGTTGTACATAAACCTATAACATCTGTGTCATTAAAATATAACTAAATGGTTATAATTATGACCATAATTTTTAATGGGGTGAACCGGTAAGCCAGTGGAAGGCCTCGGTCAGATGACCAAAAGCTCCAGCTGCGGGTCATCATATGACTGAGACCCTCGTCAGGAAACACTTGTCCTGTTTCCTGACAAACCTTACCTAAATATTAATTTAAGAGCAGTATGGAAGGAAATGGTTAGCAGAGGAACATTGGCATAGGCCTATTGGCTACTTCCATGGACGATCCTGTCCTATTAATACTAGGCTTTTTAATTTCTGTGAGGCATTGAGCGTTGACACCTGTTTTCACTCATATCTATTTTTTTTAAAGACGTTGTTTGTAAGTTTCTTCTGTTGTAAATCTATTGCCAAATCAGTGATTTGATATATCAATTTTTTTCCCATTCTAAACTTGTCCAGTTTGAATCCATTACTGTGGGTTTTGTCCTGATGGATATTACAGTGCTTTTATTACTATTGTTTTATGTCCCAGTTAAGTGTTTTTAATCTATTGTCGTGTGACACATTCCCGATACAAGAGATTAACTTTGTCAAGGATCCACAGTGGAAATAAGTCACTTTGAGTTATTCTGGGGGTTATCCTAGGTAATTTACGCTATGCATCATAATTGTACTTATGTGTACCTGTCTAAGTAAACTTACTTAATCCTCTATACGATTTCCAGCGCATGTGACTCCATCACATCTATTCACACTAGAGGAGAATACTTTAATCCTGCATGTAAAATACAATCCCCTGCATGTAGAATTCAGTCCCTGTATGTAGAATTAGATTCCTGCATGTAAATTCAATTCCTGCATGAATAATTCAATCCCTACATGTAAAATACAGTCCCCTGCATGTAGAATTCAGGTCCCTGCATGTTGCCTGACAGGTATTTGCTACAAGTATTGTAGAGAGAGAGAGAGAGAGAGAGAGAGAGAGGTTTGACGTGTAGCAGGCTTTAATTAAAGACAATGCTCCGCTCTTTGTAGGGCTTTACCAAATCGTGAATTGATAAAGCTTGTTGCTACGTTGGTTAACGGGGGTATAAAGCCAATCGACTACTCAGATGTACATTAAGGCTACACGTAACCTATTCACCAACAGTCAAGATACTCTAATCTCCTTAAATGGGGATCACAGTACGCTCAGTGTGTATACACTGAGAGACATGCACCTCTCTGTGTATACATATCCTGTAACCTCTGCAGCTTTTAACCTAGTTTATCACACATCAAAACCTGTCCACAGCCTATCATCCTCAGTCTCAAGGCGCCATGGTACGGTTTCACCAAACCCTGTAAACTATGATGCCTACAGTGTATTGAATACATTATCCTACAGACTGGGATGAATCGCTTCTTCTGTTGGTATTTGTAATGCGCGAAACTGTACAGGCTGCCAGTTTTTTATATCCAAATCATCCTGAAGATCAATAATGTCCTTAGTATAGAGAATGAAAAGCCACAATACCGTGACTGGAACAATACACAAATAACCCACACATAAAACAACAATCTTATGACGACGTTTCGGTCCGACTTGGACCATTAATGGTCCAAATTGGACCGAAACGTCGTCAGAATTTTCTCTTTCCTATGTGCGGGTTATTTTTGTACAGTCCTCAGTATATTTTTGTCGTATCAGCATATTCTTGGCCAACTGTCTATCTCTATATTCCTCAATAAGTGGTCAATTAAGCACATAGTGTTGAAGACAGTGACCATATGCCTGACCACAATTTGCATTGGGTTTGATCATCATCTGTGTGTCTGCCAAACTGCCAGAAGTACTTGTAACCAAGCCTAAACCTGGCCACTACAACATCAGTCAGTCTTGACACATTGCTGTTGTAGTGGCCAGGCTTAGGCTTGGTTGCAAGTACTTCTGGCAGTTTGGGAGACACAGATGATCAAACCAAATGCAAATTATGTGGTCAGGCATATGGTCACTGTCTTGAACACTATGTGCTTAATTGGCCACTTATTGAGGAAAATAGAGATAGTATAATAAACTATGTGACATGTCAAGATATCTTATTAAGTAAAAATAAGATACCAGATATTCTAAGCAAATTTCCTAAATTGGCTTGTAACAGGTACGTGAACTGTCGATATAAATCCAAATGTACTCCTGTTAACCCTTTTGGGGCCTAGTTCCTAGGCCTTTTGTGTATCCATATGCTCTTGCGCTACCCTCCACAGGATGGATATGGGGTGCACAATAGACTAGCCATTTCGGTGGCAAAATCTAAATCTCTGTCGGACGTGTTGCAATGTATTCTCTCATCTTAACTCTTCATGTAGATTATAAAGTGTGTGTGTGTGTGTGTGTGTGTGAGAGGTCACTTAAGCGTTATCAGGAGGTAACCAGGCGAGTATGACCATGTGACCTCACATGAGGTCACGTCACTTGATGTGACCTGATGCTGGGCAACTGGTCAGAGAGAGAAAGAGAGAGGTTGTCACACCTCAACTCAGTCACCCCAGATCACCCCAGGTCACCCCAGGTCACCATGATGCTAGTTATAGCCAACTTAGGTCACCTTGGGATTAACTAATGTAGATTCTTATTCTAAGCAACCTCCTTAGCTGACATTATGCGTTGTAGTGGGTTAGGTTTGAAGCCTATCGACTGTTTTAAGGCTGTATGTCACCAATGCACCACCAGTCAAGGACACTTTAATCCCCTAAATAGGGATTACACCAAACTCCCAGTGTTTATATGTGTGAGGGAATGAGTGTAAATAAGACAGTGCGGATTATTGAATTTCATTGTGGAGAGGTTTCGTTCAAACGACTCTAGTGAGCGAAACGTCTTCTCATATACCATAACTCGCATTGTGTCTAATGTGTCTACTGTCGGTATGGTCTACCATTGTATATGACCGTGTGAGGGAGTGTAGTGGGGGTGGTGGTGGTAGTGGTGATGGTTGTAGGTGTGGTGTTGGTAGTTGTAGTGGTGGTTGTAGATGTGGTGGTGTTGGTAGTTGTAGTGGTGGTTGTAGATGTGGTGGTGTTGGTAGTTGTAGTGGTGGTTGTAGATGTGGTGGTGTTGGTAGTGGTGGTGTTGGTAGTGGTGGTGTTGGTGGTGGTGGTGTTGGTGGTGGTGTTGGTGGTGCTGAAGGACAATGTAGTGGTGAAATTAATGTCCTCAAATAAGTTCGGCAGGACTGGTTCGTTATCTGCTGTAGTAAGTACACACACACACACACACACACACACACACACACACACACACACACACACACACACACACACACACACACACACACACTGCAACACATATCCGCACATATAAGGTGAGACATGATCCTAACATACAAAATACTCTCAAGATTAGTTGTGGATAGGGACAGGTTGCTGAAGATACGAAAAGAGGAAGCCAGGGAATATAAATGGCATCTCAAGACGCAGATGAGCCACAGGGATGTTAGCAAGTACTTTTTCAGCCTTAGTGTACATGAAATGAAGAGTGAAAGTCGCAATGTAACAATTCACACTCAAAAAATGCCTTTTCTGATCGTCTTCAAACCTTAAATCTCGGTGTACCTTAAAGAAATTGAAGAAAATGGGACGTTTCGGTCCATCCTGGACCAACAGCACACTTGAAAATGAACCAGAATGGACGGAAACGTCGTCAGAAATTGAATTTTCAAAGTGTGATTGGAGGTGGTGGAGGCGGATACTGTACACAGCTTCAAGAGTAGGTATGACTGAGCCCCGGAGGTCTGCAATTAGTCAAGTCAATCGATAAAACTTAAGAGGCGAAACCAGGAGCTATGACTCGACCCCCACAGACAACCAGGTGACAACTGGGTGAGGTAAGCGCACGCTTTTAGGGAAACGCTGGAGGAACTAGACTTTACGACACACAAGATGGGACTAGAGGAGCCATGATAACAACCTACAAGATACCACTTATTACTATTATTATTAGTGTATCGCAAAACACGGGTCATATAGTATCGTTATTATAATTGGGAAGCTCTAAACTCATAGGGATCGTATAGCGCCTAGATATGATCCAGGGAAGTGGATGGTAGCTCCAGTTCCCTGAATCAAGAGGTGGTGGTGGGAGGAGGTGCACAGACTGTAGCTGGGAACAGAATGAGGCTCTGGGTGCTGTGTGCCTCGGTAATGATAACAGTATCGTAATGTGTGATTGTGTTGTCGCTACCGCAAGCCACAGTTATCCCTGGTTATCTCTTCCCCCCCTTCACAGCTTAGTAGCTACCCAGTACTCACGTCTTCATGAGCGACGGAGGGTCCTCCTCGAGCTATGAAGTTCCTGGCGAAGCTTCCAGCGAAATGGGCGTCGCGTCAGGAGAGATGAAGTCGGAATGCGAGGCTACTGCAGCCGTTGGCTTGAAGTCCTGCTTGTTGGAGGAGGTCAAGTGGAATCCTGTGCTGCAGGAGGAGGTTGAACGACCCCACCACACAATGGGGGAGAGATATATGTGTGTGTGTGCGTGTGAGCAATGGAGGGAATAGTGAGTGTGGCGTGCGTGCGTGCTAGACGATGGTGTGGTGCCCAATGAACCATGCGCGTCGCCTCTGCTCCCTGACACCTGTTAGTGACGGCGACACCGACGTCTTGTGCCGACACTAGCCTCCCATCACCCCCAAAAACAATACCCCCTAACCCACCCACCCATTCCCCTTCCTATCCCCCGCCCCTTAACACCTCTCCCCACCCACCAAGCATCCCTCTCTCCCCTCTTCCCAGCATAGGAACCTACGTTTTCAACTATCTCTCTCTCTCTCTCTCTCTCTCTCTCTCTCTCTCTCTCTCTCTCTCTCATCGGGCAAATCAAGATGTTTTGGCAAGACTCCTTATATATGTATATTGTGTTCAAGGAAGCCACTTAGCTAGATTCATTCTAGCTAGAGTCGTTCCCTTCAACGCATCTACCTGGACTTTCTACTCATTTTTTGCAAACATTGCAAGCTCCTGATGATGTGTATATTGCAACACGAAAGGCCTAGAGCTATTATTCAACTCCCCATGTGGTTGTTTTAAATTTGAATCACTTATTCGCGATTTTTGCACACACACACACACACACACACAGTGCAAAGGTTTGCAACAAGGTTAGTTCCGGTCCTATGAAGAAAGGTTAAGGTAAATCGGCCTGACGACACTGGAGGACAGGAGGGTTAGGGGAGACATGATAACGACATACAAAATACTGCGGGGAATAGATAAGGTGGACAGAGACAGGATGTTCCAGAGAGGGGACACAGAAACAAGGGGTCACAATTGGAAGTTGAAGACTCAGATGAGCCAAAGGGATGTTAGAAAGTATTTCTTCAGTCATAGAGTTGTTAGGAAGTGGAATAGTCTAGAAAGTGACGTAATGGAGGCAGGAACCATACATAGCTTTAAGACGAGGTATGATAAACTTCATGGAGCAGGGAGAGAGAGGACCTAGTAGCGATCAGTGAAGAGGCGGGGCCAGGAGCTAAGTCTCGACCCCTGCAACCACAATTAGGTGAGTACATTCTTTCCTGACGAATAAATCACCTGCACCCCCGTGATGGCTCCACCAGGACCAACTACAATACTTCTAACCTTCGCCTCACCTCAAAATTCAACCTCTTTTTTTACTAAAGAAACATTGATAATTATGCAGACTCTTAACGTAAGTTGTTCTTCTTATCCAGATCGTCTTGTAAGTTGTTCTTCTTATCCAGATCGTCTTGTAAGTTGTTCTTGTTATCCAGATCGTCTTGTAAGTTGTTCTTCTTATCCAGATCGTCTTGTAAGTTGTTCTTCTTATCCAGATCGTCTTGTAAGTTGTTCTTCTTATCCAGATCGTCTTGTAAGTTGTTCTTCTTATCCAGATCGTCTTGTAAGTTCTTCTTATCCAGATCGTCTTGTAAGTTGTTCTTCTTATCCAGATCGTCTTGTAAGTTGTTCTTCTTATCCAGATCGTCTTGTAAGTTGTTCTTCTTATCCAGATCGTCTTGTAAGTTGTTCTTCTTATCCAGATCGTCTTGTAAGTTGTTCTTCTTATCCAACTCATCTTGTAAAAAAAAATTACAGTAATTTATATTTTTTCATATTTTTTGTTGCATCATCTGGAAACATAAATTGACCCTCGTGGGTTTAGTGTTTACTTCTGATTGTAATAATAATGATAATAATAATAAATTTATATTTTAGGTGATATTTAGCAGTGTTAGGTTAGGTTGCCATATTAATTTCAATGAAATATAAAGAACTGCGTACTAAAAATTTCCTTGGCAGAGGATGGCCAACTATTTTAGTGACCGCTTCCACGCTTCTTTATAATAGTCTCGTTTTAGGTTAAGGGCGAAGATACATAAGTATTTCAAGTTAGTTTATTAGGAAACGTTTATGTCCATGGCCCTTGTCCACTCGTATGATACGCAGACTATATGTATCATATTATTGATGATATACAATGCTCACAAATTGATGAATAAGATATATATGCAAAACTTGAGATACACATGCGTCTTTTTTATCATCACAGGCTACATGAAACTGTATAAAGTCGAGGCACATATGAGGTCAGAGGGTATATGTCAGATGTAAACAGAGGTCAGGTCTGGTTGAAGTCTTGTGGAGGTAAGGTCATCTAATCGCGGTGTTGCGACGTGGACATGGCGGGGTGTGATCAAGAATCTCGTGGTAATAATGGTAGAATTGCCGAGCTCCTGGAGAGCGAAACGTTCCCTCAATGAAATGTAGGTCAAGATGGTGGTGAGAAAAAAATCATACCACGGGTGGGGCTTGAACTTGTGGTCAGAGTCGTAAAACTCTAGACAGTCGCGTTCAAGTCCCACCCATGGTATGGTTTGTTTGCAATCATGTCACTACGATTTCGTGAGTCCTGGTGGTGAGATTCTGCAGCTCCCCGCTGTCAAATATATGGTCTAATAGAGCAGTCACTGGCAAAAAAAGGTCAAAGAGTGAGTCTGTGTCAAAGGTGGGACTGTCAGCGAGGAGGACAGGTAAAGCAAATGGACTGCAGCGGTGACGACGCTGGAGATAAATTCTGCATATCTGCTCTCTTAAGTAGTGTGAGAAACTGGGGTAAGAGAGGCTTCTGACCACCAACTCTGATGTATGGTGACAGTTTTTTGTAAGTTGCATATCTTCCAAAAATGGTTACATAAATACGTAATTGAGAGTGATACATCATGATTGATAACTACTTGAGATTGAGGATGATAATATGAAAAGAACTTCAGCTGAATTTCATTAACTTGGGACACAGAGAGACTGACACCAGTCAGTCCATCTATCATCATTCTGTCATTCAGGAGAAGCCACATGTCTGTGGTGCATACATCAGACTTGTTAAGTAAAAGGACACAGGTGTAACTAATGTGACATTTTATTGTGGCAACGTTTCGCTCTCCAGGAGCTTTGTCAAGCCTCTAACGGCTTGACAAAGATCCTGGAATGTAAAAATGACTATAATCATATCCATAATTTTTAAAGTGGTAGAGAGGTAAGCCAGTGGAAGGTCTCGGTCAGATGACCAAAACCCCCAGCTGCGGATCATAATATGATTAAGACCCGCATCAGAAAACACTTGTCCTGACAAACCTTACCTAACCTAAAGTTCCTGGAGAGCGAAACGTTGCCACAATAAAATGTCACATTAGTTGCATCTGTGTCCTTTCACCTAAACAATTTAAAGACTGTAATTCAACCATTATTACTCATCAGACTCTTGCACGTCACTAATGGAAATAAAGGACCCAATAGAAATAAAGGACCCCAGTGGAAATAAGTCACTTTGTCTGACTTTTTTGGGTTATCCTGGAGGGTTCTCTACGCATATGCTGCTATGTATGATAGTCTATGTAACTGTATTTGTGTATACCTGAATAAATTTACTTACTAACTATTGCTTGGGTTACATGGTTTTGTAGGAGGTTGCACCACCAGCTGATGTAAACATGACTAAATGTCAACTTTGCCGGAGGAACTAGTGTCACACCCTGCGTCAGTATGTGCTGGAATACGAAACACAGGTCATGAATTCAGTAAACCTGTTCACAAATAATGTCTCCTTGTTATTCGTCAGGAAACAGGACAAGTGTTTCCTAACTTGGGTCTTAATTATACAGCTGTAATGTTTTTGTGACTAAAGGAGTGTCTGTATAAATAACCCGGTTATTAATTTTGAAGTAATTCATTACCACTGTAACTTTGGGACCCAGTCCCTGGACCCATTATGTGCCTCTGTGATCTTTTAACCACCGCCCACAAGATGGATTTAGGACGAAAATGGTTTTGAAAACCCACAAGTTGAAGAATGAGGATGTAGATGAATGGTTCAGAGAACCGACAAGTTATAAATTAGGGACTGATTACCTCAAACTCCTCCTCTCCTTACACCTTTCTGCTTTGTATTGGACTGATGAAGCCACTGTGTGGCGAAACGTTTCTTCAATAAAGATACCCAAGTGTTGCATATGTGTCTAATTTATAAGAATGAGGATGTTTTACGAAGTTATTATCTTCCACATGAGTGGAAGATAAAAATATGAGAGTGAAAGTAATAAACGAGTGAAAGTGGGTGGTTGTGAGTTGGATTAGTTCGATTGGTAGCGCACTCAGCTCACACACAAGTCCGTGGTTCGATCTTCGGTACGGGTGGAAACAATAGGACGCGTTTCCTTAAGACACCTGCTGTCCCTGTTCGTCTATCAGTAAAATAGGTACCTGGGTGTTAGTCAACTGGTTTGGGTCGCATCCTGGGGACAACATTGACCTAATTTGCCAGAAATGCTCTGCATAACAAGGGACTTTCTAAACAGTATGTCATTGATGTCAGCTGGGCCTGTGTACTTTGTACTTGTAGAAATAAAGATTATTATTATTATTATTATTATTATTATTATTATTAGCAGTGGCCAAGAAACTTACTGCAGTGATTTGTTTAGGATGTAGTGAGCTAAATACAGTATTGGCTTGGTAGCAAGACACTGTAAGCTTAACACAGAGTTGGTGTGTTTGTTCCCTAAGGGAGGCTACAGGTGTGTTTGTTGAGTGGACATGTTTATTTGTTCCCAAGGTGGGATGTGGGAATGGGGTATGGGAGAGAGGGAGGGAGGGTTCCTGGAACTGAGGTATATTGGGGGAGAGGAAGGTCCTCTGTAAGGGGGTAAGGAAAGGGCGGGGGGGACAAAACCATATCTGTCAGACTTGAGTGTTATATAAAACTATTTCCAGTTAGTCATGCAGTGGTATGCACCTGTCGCTTCCATATTCCTGTATTTAACTTCCCACGTACATTAATAAAACTCAGTACGCGGTTTATGATGTTTCATCAAGATGTTTTGCCCATGAGTCCCTGATGAGCGACACGTTGTTGTATCTGAAAAATACCCTAAACTGCTTATTGTCTTAAAATACTGCTGGTATGTGAGTAATACCAGTGTAAGCACTTCCCATTTGACACTCACAACACACTTCCCACCTGACACTCACAACACACTTCCCATCTGACACTCGCAACACACTTCCCATCTGACACTCACAACACACTTCCCATCTGACACTCACAACACACTTCCCACCTGACAGACTCACAACACACAAGTAACCTTATAAGGAATAAAAGGCACAATACGGTGACTAGAGCAATACATTAATATAAAAAAAAAACTTATGTACAGGTCAGGACATTTCCTCTAATAAATGTCCTGAACTGTGTTTTTCCACACCTTGTAGGTATCACCATATCATTTTCCAATACACATATAACCTCAGTTCCTCTGAATATATGTGTAAGCACATGAAAGTTCTCGAGTTTTATTTCCTATTTTCACTGTGGTATTGTTTTCGTATTTGCAATCACTCTTTTTATTGTGATTTCTTCCATATAACCTCAAGTAGCCTCATGGGTGCCTAGTGAGACAGGTTGAGGACTACACGTATTGAATGTTCGACAGGAATTCTCTCTTAGGTCTCTACATCAAAACATTAACCTGCTTCACACGATATTAGGTGTCTGTTTTGAAGATTTAACGTCTCTCTTCATAAGCAATGTGGCTTATGTAAGTGCTAGTGGCTGAACTGGTACCTGTCTCAGCTCACACCTTACGGACCAGGGTTCGATCCACGGCAAGTAGAAATGCATGTTTCCTTACATCTGCTGCCCCTGTTGACCTACCAGTAAATAGATATTTGGGTGTTAGTCACCTTACACAAGCTGCCCCTGTTCACCTAGCAGTAAGTAGGTACCTGGGAGTTAGCTGAATGGTGTGGGTAGCATCCTGGGAAATAGATTAAGATCCCAGTGGAAAGAAGCCACTCTGATGATATGGGTTTATTAGGCTATCCTGGGTTACTAACCCTCCAGGTTAATACTCCCAATAAAATGGCCTGATTCACAATTACTGTCTTCATGCATTAGAATGTCACCTCACTCCCGTCTATAGATCCTAGATTACAAACATACTCCTCCTTGAAGGAACGTCTAGTAATTCTTCTCTTCGGGACAGACATCTGATATCGTTGTAGATACACTCAGCTTTAAATTTATAAGTTGTAATAACCAGTTGATACACCATATAGTGTTGGAATACATTTAGGATAGTGATAAATCGTACTAACAGCCCTTCAGATAGCATTACCTATAAGACAGAAGAAGCTACTAGAGGCTAAACGATTCCTTAATTAATTTTCTCGAGATTTTTTTCCGATACTGTCCTACCAAGATTGTCTAGCTTTCCTTAATATATGTCTTTCTCTGTGCACATGGCTTCACCTACACACATTGTCCATACGGCATGCGCAAAATCTGACGTCTTAATGTGAAAAGCCACAGGCAGGCTTACATATATTTTTCGCCTCTCATTTGGGCATTTGTGACCTTTGCTTTAACGGTCTTCCTGCACACGACGTAGGCCTGGCTAATACTTAAATTTATGAATAAGAGTCATGTGTAACACCATCACATATCTCCGCACTGAAAAAAAGCTAGATGGCGAAATGTCTTCAAAATAAGGCCAGTCAGGTGTTGCATATGTGTCTTATTATCACCATGACGGTGTTGCATACCATCACTGCTACCATACCTAAATTTATAGGCAGAAGATATACAAATCTCTAAAAGGAGATGAAGTACATATATTTTTTGTCAAGACCACAGTGGTAGGTCAGTTGTGGTCGTCAAGACCACACTGGTAGGTCAGTTGTGGTCGTCAAGACCACACTGGTAGGTCAGTTGTGGTCGTCAAGACCACACTGGTAGGTCAGTTATGGTCGTCAAGGCCACACTGGTAGGTCAGTTGTGGTCGTCAAGGCCACACTGGTAGGTCAGTTGTGGTCGTCAAGACCACACTGGTAGGTCAGTTATGGTCGTCAAGGCCACGGTTGGTAAGTTAGCTATGGTCATAACCTTTTCAGTATATTTCACGATAATTTCGTGATGTTAACTGCATTTTTTTCCCAGTAACGATGATGACTGGAATAGGTGATGTTTTGGACTAGGTGGTGATTGAGATGACTGGACTAGGTGATGGTTTGGACTAGGTGGTGATTGTGATGACTGGACTAGGTGATGGTTTAGACTAGGTGGTGATTGTGATGACTGGACTAGGTGATGGTTTAGACTAGGTGGTGATTGTGATGACTGGACTAGGTGGTGACTGTGATGACTGGATTAGCTGATGGTTTGGGCTGAGGGGGGGTTCACGTGTAGGCTCATGACCTGACATCATCAGTCAGTTGCGACGTTACGTTAGTTAATTGAGGAACATAAGTGACGATGACCTCAAAAAGTGTCATTTTTTTGTTTCAAACCCTCACTTCTGCTCTTCTACAGAAACACATGCACACACCCTCTGTCCCCACCCTCTCTTTCTCTGTCTTGTCTGTCTGTCTGTTTGTGTCTCGGTCTGTCTGTTTGCCTATCGGTCTGTCTGTTTGCCTGTCGGTCTGTCTCTCTCGGCAGAACCTTGACTTCGAGCATAGTCGTCAGGTCCATCTCATTAGAGGGTGAGCGGTGAACCCATCAAAGGCCCCAGTGGTTCACGCGTCTGTGTTTGACCCACATGCGCTAGGCTACAAGGAAGTGTTGACTCAACATTTGGCCAACCATAACGTAGGCTGGGACCTCTCTTATAGCCAAGTTCTCTAACTAGCACTTGACCATATATTTTCTTAGGGATTCTTGCTTATCTTATCGCGCTGTAATATGTTTGACTTAATTTGGTATGTGGAAATACAAATTTCGTTTATATATTATAGACGGCAGAAAAAAAACGAAGCTTATATTCTGAGTAGCTTTAAAAATAGGTTAGATAAATGTGGCTGGGTGTAAAAAGAACATGATTGGATCACTAGCCTTGTTGTAGTGTTACTCTAGTCTTGTGTTTTAAAAGATGTAAATATTATCCGAGCTTCTAAGAACTTCCCATATCTGTGTGTCAGTGATGCTAGTCCACCAGTGTAGTCTTGACGACCAGGTCTGTTTATATCAGTGATGCTGGTCCACCAGTGTGATCTTGACGACCACGTTTGTGCATGTCAGTGATGCTGATCCACCAGTGTGGTCTTGACGACCAGGTCTGTGTATATCAGTGATGCTGGTCCACCAGTGTGGTCTTGACGACCAAGTTTGTGCATGTCAGTGATGCTGGACCACGAGTGTGGTCTTGACGACCAGGTCTGTGTATGTCAGTGATGCTGGACCACTAGTGTGGTCTTGACGACCAAGTTTGTGCATGTCAGTGATGCTGGACCACCAGTGTGGTCTTGATGAGTTGGAACGTTTGGGCAAATCTTATACCTACATTATTATTATTATTGTTAACTGTTACATACATGGGAGAGAGCTAAACCCACAGGGGTCATACAGTCATGGGATGAGAGGCATTCAAGATTGATCCAAGGAAAGGGAGGGGGTAGATCCAATTTCTTGGATCAGAAGCACCTTGAAAGGACAACACCAGCTGTCCCTGTGTTACCTAGCAGTAAACAGGCACCTGGGAGGTAGGTGAATGTTGTGGGCGGCATGCTGGAGTTAGACCTATGAACCACAACGGAAATAAGCCACAATACTTGGCTTTCTTGAGTCATCCTGGGTTATTAACCCTGTTGGGTTACTAATCCCAGTAAAGTCTTCATTTTCTTGTAGATGGTTGGCTGGTTAATGGGGTTTAAAGCCTACCAACTATACGAGGGTCATTAAGGTTGCATATATGATAGATTTTTTCGGGTGTTTGTTAGTCGACTGTCGTGGTTGGCATCTTGGGGGGATAGTGAGTAAGTAGGTTTATTCACGTACAGAATACAGATACAAATTAAAACAGTTACATATTAAAGGACAGTATTAAAGGATCACAATTTAAATAACACATTCAGTCCGCAATGACAAAGTGATTTTATTGAGTTATTCTGGGTGGCTAACACTACCCTGGAGGGCCTCTGATTTAAAATCCAACGAAATCTTATCTAGGTAATATTAACCATCTATTTTGTTTATGTTTACCCTTTAAAAGACAAAGAAAATTTCTTTTAGTAGAATACGTATATAGAAAACGACTTTGTTTAGCAATTTTACGCTATAACTATTATAGGGTCGCTTAATTATTTGGTATCTCAGGAAAACAGTTGAAGTTGTGCATTTTTTTTTTAATTTACATTAGAACTAACCTTGCAACGAATAAGAAACATGTACAGTACCTAGGTATCTTTACTTCTGAAACGTTTCAACTGCACAACAAGCTTCTTCAGTAGAATACAGGTGGAAATAAAACAAGGACCCCAATGAAAAAAAAGTTTGACCTTTTTTTGTATGATAATTGACTGACTGTTGGGTTTAGTCCTGACTCTTTCTCTTCTCCTTCAGCTCTTCCTCTTACCGGCTATTCTTCGTCTGTTCCCACTTCCCCCTCGCCCCTAGTGGGTCCTTACCTGAGAGTCTAAACTGAAACTGATATGATAATTGTACTTATGTGTACGTGTGGCTAAACAAACTTACTTACTAATACAACACTGGAAGCATTAGATGTAGTTTTGACGTGATGAGTCCATCAGTCTCAGCTTGAGGTGGTCAGTCCCTCAAGCCTCCCACCAAGGGGGACGGCATGTGAAAGCAGGACCTCTGATACCACGATGATATAATTGAACCAGCAGGGTGTTCTGACCCATTATATCAACAACTTTCCTTAGATCATTAAAGAGGCCCATTGGACACGTTATATTCTAGAGATGAGTAGTTGAGTCAAATCTATTTTTTATTATATCAGTACTTCTTCCTGGCACGCAACCAAACTAGCAAGGATTAAGGGTCTAGGGTCATATTGTAAATGGTATACAATACGGCGTCCCGTGGCTCGGTTGGCAACGCACTCAGCTCATACTGAGTGTCCGTGGTTCAGTCTCCGGCATGAGTGGAAACATAAGAACATAACAAAGAAGGAATACTGCAGCAGGCCTACTGGCCCATGCGAGGCAGGTCCAATTCACCCACCGACTTAAGCCAATGGGCATTTCCTTACACTTCCTGTCCTTATTCACCTAGCAATAAGTAGGTAACAGTGTAGTAAAGAAAGCGAATGCCAGACTGAAGTTCCTCTACAGACAAGCACAGTGTCTACCTACTGAGGCTCGCAGGACCTTATGTCTAGCCCTTATACAATGTCATATTGACTACGCTTGCTCTTCATGGTACTCTGCCTTGACAAAAAAACTGAAAGATAAGCTGCAAATCACCCAGAACAAAATGGTAAGATTCATCCTGGACCTGGGTCCAAGAGAGCATGTAGGCCAAGATGAATTACAACAATTGGATATGCTGAATATTGAAGAAAGAGTAAAACAACTTAAATTAAATCAAGTTTATAAAATTGCTCACAAACAGTGTCTAGAATATCTTGCTGCCAATTTTGTCAAGGTTGGGAACCAAAGCAGTCATAGTACTAGGGGGAGAGAGCACAACTTTGTAGTTCCCACAGTCAGTGGCCAGGCTTCAAACACATTTTATTGTACACCAATAAAGGAATGGAACAGACTGCCTGCACATGTCAAAGCCAGTCATAGCATGAGCCAGTTCAAGAAGAGAGCCAAAAGGTACCTAATGAATGTAGCGACAGAAAGGAGGAGAATGATTTTTTATTTTTTACTAACACACATGTATATGTAAATAACTCTTTTACCTTATTCCTAGTATACATATATCCTTTATAATATAATAACATATATCTACAATGTAAAATATTATAGTGTAAAGGGACCCCAATGGAAAACCTTCGATATGGGGCCTCAATCATACATAAGATGCAGAGCTTTATATAGGAGGTCTTTCACAATCCTCACTAAGAACTTTGAAAAAGCCGATTCTCATCTACATAATCTGCTCATGTTTAAACTGATAATGTATGTAAATGTATTTGTGTATACCTGAATAAACTTACTTACTTAATCCTGGGGGACAAGATTAAAGGATGACATTTGAAATAGACAGACAATCCCGTGACGCACTGACTTAATTGAGTTATCCTGGGTGACTAACCTTCCGGGGTAAAAACCTGAACAAAATCTTAAATCTTATCGGACAAGTTGATGAGTAAGACATATGTTCAGCCCTTTTATTATTTACATGATAAAAAGCCAAGAATTATATTAGCGAACATTTTCTCTTGACCTTAAGTTTCTGCTAACTAGAACTCGTAAAGCTTGTTAACTAAGATCTACATTACAAGTATTACCATAGTTTTCTATCCTTGGATTAGAATATTATACATTTATTTGTCGATTCAGGTAAGAGTGTGAGGTGTCTGTAGTGAGGCAGTCAGTATTTCACCCTGGCAGCAGGGGCTTACAAATCATAAGATGCCAAAAAAATATCAAAGAAATCGTTTTTAAAAACATATGATGTTCATTATGTAGCTGTGTAAAATTGATTGAACTATTGTTTCTTCGTGATTACCAATCAAATTATGAAGTGTAATCTTTGTACCAATCAAATTATGAAGTGTAATCTTTGTACCAATCAAATTATGAAGTGTAATCTTTGTACCAATCAAATTATGAAGTGTAATATTTGTACCAATCAAATTATGAAGCGTAATCTTTGTACCAATCAAATTATGAAGTGTAATCTTTGTACCAATCAAATTATGAAGTGTAATCTTTGTACCAATTAAATTATGAAGTGTAATCTTTGTACCAATCAAATTATGAAGCGTAATCTTTGTACCAATCAAATTATGAAGTGTAATCTTTGTACCAATCAAATTATGAAGTGTAATCTTTGTACCAATCAAATTATGAAGCGTAATCTTTGTACCAATCAAATTATGAAGTGTAATCTTTGTACCAATCAAATTATGAAGTGTAATCTTTGTACCAATCAAATTATGAAGCGTAATCTTTGTACCAATCAAATTATGAAGTGTAATCTTTGTACCAATCAAATTATGAAGTGTAATCTTTGTACCAATTAAATTCTGAAGTGTAATCTTTGTACCAATTAAATTCTGAAGTGTAATCTTTGTACCAATCAAATTCTGAAATATAATCACACACTGTAACCTTTGCAAAGAAATGAACGTTTTTATTTGTATAGTATGTATACAGCATCAGCTGTTAGTGTCCCCAAGAAACAAGAAGTAGAAACGAGTCTGTATTTAGGTTTAAGATTCATACCATATAAGTTTTTTTTCAGTTTTCTTAAGGTCATAGAGATATTATAGTCTCGTACATTGTATATTGTGGGTATATTTAGCGTAAGATAACCCATTAGAGTAAAAAATGTGGGCTTTATTTCCACTGGTTTTTACATTGTTGTTTGCAGTGTTGTTTAGGTCATACCGATATAATAATAATAATAATAATAATAATAATAATAATAATAATAATAATAATAATAATAATAATAATAATAATAATAATAATAATAATAATAATAATAATAATAATATACTTATACATTGTATATTATATACGTATGTATATTTAGAGTAGGATAACCCAATAAAGTCAGACAATGGACCTTTATTCCATTGATTTATTAAACAAGCTGAGATTTTTACAATTGTCATATAAATTAACATAAAATAATAAGTGAATTTTTTTTAGTGATGTTCTGCTATACTTTTTTGGGTTAGTCCAGGTAATTTACACTATGATAATTGTATTTATGTGTTCTTGAGCCTAAATGAACTTAGTTACTTATGCCTCTATATTTTGCCTTATTATTTTGTATGGAACAATGTTTGTCCATTTTAATTATTCAGCTATTAAAACATTGGGGTCCCGTCCCTGGACCCATTAATCTTTTGACTACCACCCACACCATGGGTATGGGGTGCATAATAAAATTTAAACTTATTCCTTTTAGTTCGGGTAAGATAAAATTTTGTTGGGATTTTTAACCAAGGAGGGTTAGCCACCCAGGATAACCCATTAAAGTCAGTGCGTCATCGAGGACTGACTGTCTTATTTCCATTGTGGTCCTTTAATCTTGTCCCCCAGGATGCGACCCACACCAGTCGACTAACACCCAAGTACGTACCTACTTGCTTGCTAGGTGAACAGGACAACAGGTGTAATGAAACACACCTAGTGTTTCCACCTGTGCCAGGAATTGAACCACAGACACTCAGTGTGTGAAGCGAGAGCATTGCCCACCAGGCCATGGGACACCCTGGGCTCAGGAAGGTCATGTTCTACGAACTTCACACCACCTTATGGGTGTAGACCCCCTTAATAGACCCCTTAAGGGCGTAGACCACAGAAATAGAGGAATGTTATTTTTTTTTATAGCTGATATTTGTGTAACTTACATTCAGTTGATTTCTTTTTTTTAATGCTCATGTACGTATTTGATTTATTCACTGGATCGTGTTTCCTTACACCGGTTGTCTATGTTCACCCATCAGTAAAATGGGTACCTGAGTGTTAGTGGACTGGTGTGGGTCGCATCCTGGGTGTTAGTGGACTGGTGTGGGTCGCATCCTGGGACAAAACTGACCTAATTTGCGGGAAATGCTCTGCATAACAAGGGGCTTTCTATATAGTAGTATGTCATTGATGTCATCTATGGTCTGTATACCTTGTACATGTACTTGTAGTAAATAAAGATATTATTATATTGTATTTCTCCTTATTGTAATTAATTTTTATGCATTTGATTTACTCTATTATATTTTTATTAGTAGTAATCATGCATGGTCTCAGACCGAGCCGTGGGGATGTTGACCCCTGAAACCCTCTCCAGGTATACTCCAGGTAATAGTTAGGTTCCTGGAAATAAAGAATTTTGAAGACCTGAATAGAAGTGGCTAAAGCTCTCGCTTCACACATGGAGGGTCCGGGTTTGATTCCCGGTGGGGTGGAAGCATTTCGACGTGTTTCCTTACACCTATTGTCATGTTCACCTAGCAGCAAATAGGTACCTAGGTTGTTAGTCGACTGGTGTGGGTCGCATCCTGGGGGGACAAGATTAAGGACCCCAATGGAAATAAGACAGACAGTCCTCGATGACGCACTGACTTTCTTGGGTTATCCTGGGTGGCTAACCCTACGGGGTTAAAAATCCGAAGAAATCTTATCTTAAGTAAGTCTCTGTTTAATTTTCTTTGTGTTATCTTAGGTAATTTACACATCTGTTACTAAGTAAGACTGTTATCATCCAAAAATGTTTTAAAATTGTATACTTGGTTGGTAGTGTACTCAGCTCATACACTGAAGTCCATGGTTCGATCCCCAGTATGGGTGGAAACATTGACCGTGTTTCCTTAGATATCTGCTGTCCCTGTTCACCTAGCAGTAAATAGATACCTGGGTGTTAGTCAACTGGTGTGGGTCACATACTGGGGACAAAATTAACCTAATTTGCCCAAAATGCTCTGCATAACCTTCGGTTCACAACTGAAGGACTTTCGTTTGATCCCGGTACGAGTGTCTCCTTAAATCTGTTAGAATAAAGACGCACAATACCATGACTGGAACAATACACAGATAACCCACACATAAGAGGCTGAAACTTATGATGACATTCATTTTGACTTGGACCATTAATTATTTAATATTCCAAGTTTTTTTATGTATTACGTACACTTGTTGCCACTGTTTACCTAGTGTTAGCCAGCTGCTGTGGGTTGCATTCCAGGGAAGGGGATCAAAGGGCCCCAGTGCAAATAAGCCAGATATAGTGGCTCATTTCCCAGGCACTATATGACCCTTATGGGGTTAGTGCTTCCCCAATATATAATAATACTAATTATTAGGTTATCCTAGGTTACTAATTGTCTGGCTTAATTATCCAAATAAAATTTGTGAAAATGAAAAATTGTGTTGATACTCAGATATATTTCTCATTTTCTCTCCATGGATAAACATTCTTTCCAAAGATGATTCATCTTACCATGTATGTTTTTTCCTTGTCTCTTCCGTGGTTCACCTCCTTCTTTCACAGACCCATCATTCAACAGGTCTAGTCACAAATATCTGAATACATACTGTACATTCACCTCATCCATATTCCCTTCCTCCAAACTCATTTGCAATTTTTCATTGTCTATGCTTTGTTACTCTCATCATTTTACTCTTTTCTGTACGTACTCACATTTTATTTACTATAATTGTACAATTTTATTTTAAATTGATATTTTAAATTTATATAATTTTGTCATTAAACAATTCCTTGATTATGCAGAAGTATAAAACATAATTATTAATTGCATCCTCAAAATACACATGTTGTGTATGTCTCCTGAATTGTGAGATGTCCACACACTTCTGGCAGGACAGCTATTGAATGAATATTTGCAACTTTGTTTCCTCTTTGGGTCACTGTCGGAAAAATGGCAGATGCGATTAAAAAACATTATGGTACATTATATCAGGAAACTAACTGCAGTTTATTTTATAAAGAAACTTTATTTTTTTCAGAGAGATTAAATCCGGCCAGCATAATGAAGCTTCAACAGTACGAGGAAGTTATACAAGTCATCAATTCTAAGCCTGCGGGAAACATAGTAGCAGCTCTTGTTAATAAGTTTGAGGGGTGAGTATTGTTACTTGTGGTTGGTATATCATGCAGTGTTTCCTTTACATGTGATATATCTTGTGTACTTGTGTGCAAGGGGCTTGGACTTCCAGCAAGTGTGCGTAAGCATGTTAGGAGCGAGTGGAGGCAAATGGATTTTATGACTTGACGTGCTATTGGAGTGTGAGTAAAGTGTACTACAGTGGAACCCCGAGTTTCGGCTACCTCCCAACTCGAACAATTATGTAAGTGTATTATTGTAAGGGGGTCTCAAATGGACTAATCTAATTTAAATTATTCCTTATTGGAACAAATTCATTCAGTAATGGCACTTGAACAGCTTCCTAGATTGAATTATGTCCGAAACTCGGGGTTCCATTGTATTTATGAAGGGATTCAGGGAAACCAGTTAACTGGACTTGAGTCCTGGAGGTGGGAAGTACAGTGCCTGCACTCAGAAGGAGGGGTGGAGATATGTTGCAGTTTTTTTTTTAACTGTAGTGTAGGCACGCCTCTGGCAAGACAGTGATGGAGTGAATGATGATGAAAGCATTTCTTCTTTTTTTGGGTTACCCTACCCTACCAAACTGCCAGTGTGTTAATAAAAAAAAATCTTATCACTGAACAATTAGGCTTTCTTCTCATATCTGTGATAACATACATGGCTCACAACTGAAGGACCCAGGTTCAGTTCTGGGTGAGTCTAGACATATGTAAGTTACATGCTGGGGAAGAAGAACGAAAAACACAGGTGAAAATTAGGTGTTATGTCTTCAACTCCTTTCAAAAAAGACGTCTTGATGATGGTGAAGAGGTGCAGGAGTGGGAATTACCTGACTTCCACTTCTACACCTCATATGATTCATCAAGACTTGATATTTATGTTTCTAACTCATAATTAGAATGGATTTTTTAAAAATGCGTGAAACCTTAAAAATAAAGAATAATGTGCTAAAATGATATTTTATCACATATTTTGATGATTTAGAGTGGTTTGGCCCCTTCTGTGTAAATTACTAATGTAAAAAGAAAAACTTTTGTTTTTCTTTTTAGGTCACCCTGCCTCAATAGGATACGGCTAGTACATTGAAAAATAAAATGCTTTACATAGTGCAAAATGTTTTCAGAATAAAAGTTTGCTCTGCCTTTGTTTCTGACTTTTAGTGGCTCATTGATCTGTGGACTGAATGTGAGATGAACAGTTTGACATGTACAGTGCAAATCAAATTTGTGAAACTAATTTTTTGTTAGGAGGCTGAGCAGAGAAATAGTGAAAGTGTAGCAAAGTCTCTGACTATGTCATATGTTACAAACCTTGAGAAGCACATCAGAAAAAGTTAATTTACTCATCTTTGGTGTAGAGAATTTATAGCGATTCACTGTACTTGAAACTCGCATGATACTACATCATATTTATTTAAAGAATAAAACAATATCTTTATTTCTACAAGTATACAGGCCTAGCTGACATCAATGACATATGTACTACTATATAGACAGCCCCTTGTTATGCAGAGCATTTCGGGCAGATTAGGTCAATTTTTGTCTCAGGATGTAACCCACACCAGTCGACTAACACCCAGGTACCCATTTTACTGTTGGGTGAACAGGGACAACAGGTGTAAGGAAACACGCCACCTTTGCTGGGAATCAAACCTGAACTCTCAGCGTGTGGTCTGGTGGCTAGAGCTCTCGCTTCACACATGGAGGGCCCGGGTTCGATTCCTGGCGGGAGGAAACATTTCGGCGTGTTTCCTTACCCCTGTTGTCATGTTCACCTAGCAGCAAATATGTTCCTGGGTGTTAGTCGACTGGTGTGGGTCGCATCCTGGGGGACAAGATTAAGGACCCCAATGGAAATAAGACAGACAGTCCTCGATGACGCACTGACTTTCTTGGGTTATCCTGGGTGGCTAACCCTCCGGGGTTAAAAATCCGAAGAAATCTTGTCTTATCTTATCTTTAACTTTGACAACTAGGCCACAAGCCACCTAAGATTGTTTATACATATTATTTATTTGTTTGTGTCATATTACACATCATACTTATTTGTTTTACATTTAATTTTAAATGCATGTGTATGTACTAAATGTCTCCAATTAATATTTTCTATATCTTTCTGTCGTATACTACTAAGTTATGCTTTTTACATGTACAGTGGACCCCCGGCTAATGAACACCCCGGAAATCGTACAATTATGTAAGTATAATATTGTAAGTGCTTGTGGAAGTGTATTTTTGGGGGTCTGAAATAGACTAACCTACGTGACATTATTTCTTAAGGAAGTAAATTCGTTCAGTAATGGCACTTGAGCAGGCTTCTGGGATGAAGTTTTTTCCGTTAGCCGGGGGTCCACTGCACTATTTTTTGTACATTTTTTGAAATGACTGGTTCCTTGTTGCATATTTTTTCTATTGTTAATCTTATATATTTACTTTTTTTTTTTTTTTACAGAATTGAGAAGACAACATTAAACAGCATTTGGGCTCAAGAGATGCAAAAAAAAGTGAAAAAGAACTTTCATCGTATTCATGCCCAAGATAAAGCCAGTGAAATATATCGCAAGTAAGTCTGCTTCTTGCCGTTTTAACACTTAAACATTGTTCTTATATATGCAGATTTGGTCAAACAAGCAGAGCTGCCCTAAAACGGATCTTTTCAAAAAACTTATTTTATTCATTGATGTGTAGGCCATGGGGGCATTGACCCCTGAAACACCCTCCAGGTATACTCCAGGTAGTGTGAATATTATGCAGAGAGTTTGGAGTGTGGAAATTGAAAGATGGGTTCTTGAGGTGGTTTGGGCATTTAGAGAGGACAGAGCAGAATAGAATGACTGTGCAGAATATAAATCTGGGATAGAGGGAAGGAGGCATAGGGGTTGTCCCAGGAAGGATTGGAGGGAGAGGGTAAAGGAAGGTTTGGGTTCTTGGTGCTTGAACATTCAATAGGTTTGTATGAACATATTGTATCAGAGTGGGAGTAAGCAATTCTTAAGACCTGACCTCCTGTTGGAGTGTGAACAAGGCAACATTTATGAAGGACAATGAATGTGTTTCCTCTTTTGGGCCACTTTATCTTGCTGGGAGATAACCAGTGTGGTATTTTTTTTTTTCAACTCTTCGACCGTCTCCCACCAAAGCAGGGTGACCCAAAAAAGAATGAAACACTTTCACCATCATTCAACACTTTCACCATCATTCAACACTTTCACCTTCATTCAGCACTTTCACCTTCAGTCACACATAATCACTGTCTTTGCAGAGGTGCCCAGATATGACAGTTTAAATGTCACTCCAAACAGGCAGTATCCCAAACCCCTCCTTTAAAGTGCAGGCATTGTACTTTCCACCTCCAGGACTCAACTCCGGCTAACCGGTTTCCCTGAATCCCTTCACAAAATATTACCCTGCACACACTCCAACAGCTTGTCAGGTCCCAAAAACCATTTGTCTCTACTCACTCCTCTCTAAATCTTAATTATGATAATAAATCTTAATAAAAAAAGTCAAATAATAGGAGAGTGCTCTTTTTATTTTTTTTAGTGCAACAGAGGTCCTATAGTTTTTATTGGAAGATAATAATGTAGCTTCTATATATTTCGTATTAACAAAATTTGCAGTGTAATTTTTCTAAAGCCTGAGCCAGTTTTATATGACATCCTCAGTATTCTGGACAATGACTTTTCAGTTACTTATCATGCGTCGAGTCGAGAGATCCCCCTGGTATCTTGGTGAAGATGGCTCTAGCAATGGACTACTCACCTGCTATGTTGGCCAAACTGATCCTAGAGCAGTACCTCATTGCCAACTGCCCTCACATTATAGGTAAGTTACCCTTCTTAACATCTTTGATGGGTACAAACTGGTCTAATTTATTTGTTGAAAATGGTATAGAATACCAATAAGTTGATAAGTAAGACACATGTGCAAATGTGATAAATATAAAGATACCCAACTGTTGCACATGTTATCTTATTCATCAATAAAGATACCTAACTGTTGCACATGTCTTATTCATCAATAAATATACCCAATTGTTGCACATGTGTCGTACTCATTAACTTATTTATGATTATATTAGGCCAGAAATGTATTTTCAGAGCTTTATCATCTGTTCCTAATTATAAAAATTTAATTTTCAGTGAGCAAGTCACAAGTTAACCGCCTGCTGCGAGATACAACGAAGATAGAGGACAGAGACCTTAGCATTGAAGTATACCTGGTAAGTGTTCAAAATAAGTCTTTTTCAGCAATAGCGATGCAAGTCATAGTGTTATATTAAACTTGAAAAGCTTTGGTTTTATATGTCTGTAAAATGTTGGTAATTGGTAAAGCAGCAGAAGCTTTATTTGTCCATCTACACGTACTTTATTTCCAACTTTTAACTTTATTTTCTCTCAAATTCTCTTTTTTGCTAAATATTATGGTACATATTAATTCTTTAAGAAAATTGAGATACTAGTATAAATTTTGGTCGTGTCAATAAGTGAGATCAGTACACAAATAACCCACACATAAGAGAGAGAAGCTCGTGATGTTTCGGTCCAACCTTCGCTATTTATTGTTCCCGTCACAGTATTGTGCCTTTGTTTTTTCAGATCAGTTCTGTATCATGTAAAGCTTCAGGGACTGCATATTTGTATGATAATATTTTATTGTTGCTGTATTATTTCAGTCTCGACCAGTAACTATTTTTATTAGCTTTATGAAAAACATAATTGTGTACAATAAATCTCTGATTGTTTGAGGAAAAAATCTGTATTTATAAGAGTAAGACTTTTGTTTTAATTTTTATATTTTTCTCTTAATGAGTTTGCAAATATTCTTATATCATATAAATATGAAACAGGTAGTAGTAGGTTGGTAGACAGCAGCCGCCCAGGGAGGTACTACCGTCCTACCAAGTGAGGGTAAAACGAAAGCCTGTAATTGTTTTACATGATGGTAGGATTGCTGGTGTCTTTTTTCTGTCTCATAAACATGCAAGATTTCAGGTACATCTTGCTACTTCTACTTACACTTAGGTCACACAACACATTCATGTACAAGCATATATATACACACACCCCTCTGGGTTTTCTTCTATTTTCTTACTACTAGTTCTTGTTCTTATTTCCTCTTTTCTCCATGGGGAAGTGGAACAGAATTCTTCCTCTGTAAGCAATGCGTGTCGTAAGAGGCGACTAAAATGCCGGGAGCAAGGGGCTAGTAACCCCTTCTCCTGTATATACATTACTAAATGTAAAAGGAGAAACTTTCGTTTTTCCTTTTGGGCCACCCTGCCTCGGTGGGAAACGGCCGACATGTTGAAAGAAAGAAAAGAAAAATATGAAACAGTCATTCTCCAGACTCAGGTTTTTTTCTTTTGTATCAGCAGTTAGTATTCTCCAAATATCTAGGACATAGAGCTTTTCAGTGGATATATTAGGTTCTGTTTGATCCACCTTTGAAAATAGAGTTTTCCAGTGGATATTAGATGCTGTATGATCTTTATGGATTTAGTACTTCTGCCTTGAATATAATGGAGGGAGGGGGTAAAGGAGGTTTTGTTGGGCGAGGGGCTTGGACTTCCAGCAAGCGTGTGTGAGCGTGTTAGATAGGAGTGAATGGAGATGAATGGTTTTTGGGACCTGACGAGCTGTTGGAGTGTGAGCAGGGTAATATTTAGTGAAAGGATTCAGGGAAACCGGTTATTGATTTAGCAGGACTTGAGTCCTGGAAATGGGAAGTACAATGCCTGCACTTTAAAGGAGGGGTCTGGGATAGTGACAGTTTGGAGGGACTATTCTAAACTGTAGTATCTGAGTGCCTCTGCAAAGACAGTGATTATGTATGAGTGAGGTGAAAGTGTTGAATGATGATGAAAGTATTTTCCTTTTGGGGATTTTCTTTTTGGGTCTCCCTGCCTTGGTGGGAGACGGCTGTCTTGTTGAAAAAAAAAAATAATGATTCATAAGACTTATGGATATAATTATGATACTATGAAATGACAGTACAGTGGACCCCCGAGTTTCGTAAAAACTTCACTCCTGAAGTCTGCTCAAGCGCCATTACCGAACGAATTTACTCCCTTAAGGAAAAATGTCACGTAGGTTAGTCTATTTCAGACCCCCAAAAATACACTTCCACAAGCACTTACAATATTATACTTACATAATTGTACGATTTCCGGGGTGTACGAAACTCGGGGGTCCACTGTACATGGGCTCATATTTACAGTAATTCCTGAAAAGAAAATATGTCAGAACATAGAGTAATTTCTTGTAATTATTTATATCACAACATTCAACCATTGCAAGTTTTTATAGAGATATAAAATCAATATATATATAACATTTTTGAAAATTACCCACAAGAACATTGTTCAATGTGTGTTGTGATATAAAGAATTGCTTGAGGCTGAACTTGACTATTGTAAAAGTTGTTTGCAAAGTAAGGGAAACATGCAGCACATTCCCAATGTGCTGCAATGTGCTCTAAAAGTGACAGAGATTAGGGAGTATTGGTGAGATGAGTGCATTGGTGAGATGAGTGTGTTGGTTAGATGAGTGCATTGGTGAGATGAGTTCTGGATTATATCTGAATTATAGGTGATGCTTGAGAATTTCTCTCTCCTGTTGTACGTTATTACTAAATAAGTGAGGTCAAGACGCTTTTACAGACAGTAAACTCCTCAAGAGAGTTTACTCTAGTCTGAAGAATTGAACCTCTACTTTCTTTCCTCGGATCAAGCCTAATTGTTTCCCTTTGCCCACATACAAGCCTTAAAGAAAATTCTTTTGCAAAAATCTTGTACAGTGGACCCCCGAGTAACGAACACCCCGGAAATCGTACAATTATGTAAGTATAATATTGTAAGTGCTTGTGGAAGTGTATTTTTGGGGGTCTGAAATAGACTAACTTACGTGACATTATTCCTTAAGGGAGTAAATTCATTCAGTAATGGCACTTGAGCAGGCTTCTGGAATGAAGTTTTTACGTTACTCGGGGGTCCACTGTATTTAAATTGATTTACCACTGCAGTTCATGCACTGTATTTTTTAAACAAATAATTCTTTGCACAAAACTTGTATTTAAATTGATTTACCTCTACAATTCATGCACTGTAGTTTTTAAACAAATTTTCAGACTTTTGCTTCTTTCTGATTCTGAAGAAATACAAACCTAAAAATTTCTGAATAGTACAGTGGACCCCCGAGTTACGATCATAATTCATTCCAGAAGGCTGCTCAAGTGCCATTACCGAACAAATTTTCTCCCTTAAGAAATAATGTCAAGTAGGTTAGTCCATTTCAGACCCCCAAAAATACACTTACAAAAGCACTTACAATATTTCATTTACATAATTGTACGATTTCCAAGGTGAACGTAACTCGGGGGTCCACTGTATATGACTTTTCCTGAAGGCCACTATAGTTTTGATGATGACTCTGGCCTGAAATTGTCCACTTTTAGCTTTTTAAGTGCATTTTCTTAACCAGTATGAAACAGAAAATAACTGCAATAATTGTTCATTTCTTTATTACATTTGACAATGAACATAAAGCTAATCTTAACTGATGCAAGGAATCTGTTCATTATGAACCCTTCAAGCAAGGGAAGGGGGTCTTTTGATCTAAGTTATTGGATATGTTTTTCTCGTCCTTGGTTCGAATCTAAATGTCTTTCATTCTTTCAGGCTATAAATTAGACACATATGCAACACTTGGGTATCCTTATTGAGGAAACGTTTTGCCACACAGTGGCTTCATCAGTCCAATACAAAGCAGAAAGGTGTAAGGAGAGGAGGAGTTTGAGGTAATCAGTCCCTCGGCCTGGAGTCGATGTGTTCACTCCAACACATCGACTCCAGGCCGAGGGACTGTTACCTCAAATCCTCTCTCCTTACACCTTTCTGCTTTGTATTGGACTGATAAAGCCACTGTATGGCGAAACGTTTCCTCAATAAAGATACCCAAGTGTTGCATATGTGTCTAATTTATAACTTGTCGGTTCTCTGAACCATTCATCTACATTCTTTCAGGCACTGTATAACCCCTATGGAGTTTTGCACTCCCCCAATAACATAATAATAATAATAATAATAATTTCACTATGAACAATTTTTTCTCATTTTTTGCTAGTGTTTGTTGGAGGATGAAGTTTATGGACCTTTTGCTGACAGCATAAAGCAGTGAGTACTCTATGAATCTACTTTTTTTTATCATGACTGTACTAAATCACTATTGTTTTTACCTACAGTCATATATTTATAACCTTGATGTTGATTCCATGATATTTAATTGCTTGGTATGTACTACCCAGTGTATTCCTTTATTTTGTCTTTTGTGTGCCTAATGTAGAATGTTGCTCTTCCTTGCATACTTAACCACTAGCATCAGTTATATTTAATTCAGGATACAGGAGGGCCCTGCTTATACTGCAGGTTAGGTTCTTGGCTACCGCTTTAAAATGAATCATAGCCTTTTTTCACTTTCAAATGCATATAAAAGCCTGGTAACATATTTACTGCATCATATATTAAGTGAGCAGTAGAGCTAGGCCTAAAAAATGAATATTCTGTACATATATTACTTCTTCTTCTTTCAACAAATCGGCCGTTTCCCACCAAGGCGGGGTGGCCCAAAGAGAAAAACAAAAGTTTCTCTTTTTAACTTTAGTTATGTATACAGGAGAAGGGGTTACTAGCCCCTTGCTCCCGGCATTTTAGTCGACTCTTACGACATGCATGGCTGACGGAGGAAGAATTCTGTTCCACTTCCCCATGGAGACATATACATACAGTGGACCCTCGGTTTTCGTTCACCTCCAAACTCGAACAATTATGTAAGTGTATTTTCGTAAGTGCTTTTGTAAGTGTATTTTTGGAGGGTCTGAAATGACTAATCTAATTTACATTTGTCCTTATGGGAACACATTCGTTCGGTAACGGCACTCGAACAGCATTCTGGAAAGAATTTTCAACGAAAACCGAGGGTCCACTGTATTACTTACCTTAAAATATTTTTGTGCTTAGCTTATAGTGAGTGGTAAATATATTTATTATAGGAAGTCTGAATAATTATAGAATGGGTATAATTGAAAACTGGTGTATTAGTGAAATGTAGTAAAGCAAAGCACTGTAAAGCAGGGCCCTTTTGTATGTAGTTGCTGGTAATAATTAATAATAATAATAATAATAGTTTAGTATTATATACAGTACTGTAGGAAAGCTCATGTTACTTAAACCTGTTGAATTGTGAGGTAAAAATTGAAATATGGATATACCCAGGGAAGAAATGCTATAACAGTACAGTGGACCCCCGAGTTTCAGTCACCTCGGAAATCGAACAATTATGTAAGTGTAATATTGTAAGTGCTTTTGTAAGTGTATTTTTGGGGGTCTGAAATGGACTAACCTACTTGACATTATTCCTTAAGGGAGTAAATTCGTTCGGTAATGGCACTTGAGCAGCCTTCTGGAATGAATTATGACCGAAACTCGGGGGTCCACTGTATATAGTACTTATATCAACTGTTACTTTTTAAACCCAATGTCTGTGTTACATATTTACTGCATCATATATTAAGTGAGCAGTAGAGCTAGGCCTAAAAAATGTATATTCTGTACATATATTAGGAGACAGTGATTATGTATGAGTAAGGTGAAAGTGTTGAATGATGATGAAAGTATTTTCTTTTTTGTGATTTTCTTTCTTTTTGGGTCACCCTGCCTCGGTGGGAGACGGCCGACTTGTTGAAAAAAAAAAAAAAGTGTGTTACTAAACAGTGTTTATTAGTTTCGTATTTGAGTACGTGAAATGGTTTGGGATTGAAATTTGTCAAAAGAATGTAACTATACCAGGTGATGACATGTGTAACTCTCTTATGCAGTGTATCATAGAAGATACTACTTAATTTTTATAGTGTCCTTGGCTCAGTGTGGGGGGTCACAGATAACATATTCTTGTACACGTACATTGTTCTAGTCCTTTATCATTATTCATTCCACCAAACTGATTCATTTTCATAGCCTTTCCCAAAACTTTTATTATTTGTGTTATTTGCAGTTGCTCTTTGTTTTGTGATGTAAAATACTGATATAACTATTTAATATCCTGGTGGGTTCAGCTTTTCACTAGAAATATTTTTTTAAAGTCAAGCTATTTTTTGTATGCAGAATTTAATATGGCTCACTGTTTAACAGTGCTTTTACGTATGTGCTTTTCTATCTCATACGTATTTGAATTCTGGTATTCCCTGCTCTATAGTTCTATAGGTTATGAATACGAGTTCCTTTTGCGCCGAGAACTCGAAAAGCTAAACATTAGCTACCAGAATGAGGATGACCTTCGGTTAAGAGGGTACGACAAAACACCAGACATCAAATTGGACATTCCTATTGGTAAGTAACGGGTGTGTTTTTTCCATGTGTAGTGTCAGGATAATGATAATTACCAATACAGTAGGATCCCCATATCCAAGACCTGAAACTGCAGATAGTAGTGAACCCTATATTTAAGTAATTTTTTGAAAACTGACAAGTTGAAGATTGAGACACTTATGCAACATAAAGATTCCCATATGTTGCATAAGTGTCTCAATCTTCAAGTAATTTTTTGTTTACATACATACCTATGGTAAAGTTTAATTGATAAATTATCCACAATAAGTCGAGAATTAGCACTTTTTCACTGAAGGGAAGCACTTCACAACTTCTCTTATGCTTTGAAGAACTCCCACCATCACTGCTTTTACACTTTGATGTCATTATTAAGCAAAAGTAAGGGTTATTTTCAGGGTAAACCACGGATAACTGAAACTGCGGAAACTGGACCCGTGGATATGGCAGTCCTGTATATGAAGGTTTTTATCCTTCAACAAACCAGCTTTACCCCATCTAAGCAAGATGACCTAAAAAGAAGAAATGAAAGTTTTTCTTTTTAAATTTAATAATTTATACAGGAGAAGGAGTTACTAGCCCCTTGCTCCCAAGGAGAAATATATGAAGTACAGTGGACCCCTGGTGTTCGTGATGCTCCAAACTCGCCCTTTTATGTAAGTGTATTTTTGTAAATGCTTTTGTAAGTATTTTTGGGGGTCTAAAAGGACTAGTCTACATTATTCCTTATGGGAATAAATTCGTTTGGTAATGGCACTTGAACAGTATTCTGGAACGAAAAAATCATGAAAACCGGGGGTCCACTGTACATACAGTAGAACCCTGTATCCACAGATTCAGTATCTGCAGTTTCTGTTATCTACAGTTTACTGTGACCCAAAAATACCTCTTAAATTTACATAATGGCCCCAAAGTACAAAAGTAGAGAAGCTGGCAGGTCTTCAAAGCTTAAGAGAAGCCATGAAGTGCTTTTTATCAGTGAAAAGTGTTAATTCTCCACTTATTGTCTATAATTTATTAATTTAGCTTTTTAATAGGTACAGTGGTACCTCGACTTACGATGGTCCCCAAACTCACCCTTGTATGTAAGTTTATTTTTTTAAATGCTTTTGTAAGTGTAATTTTGGGGGTCTAAAAGGACTAGTCTATTTTACAACATTTCTTAAGGAGATAAATTCGTTTGGTAATGACACTTGAACAGCATTCTGGAATGAAAAAATATCGTAAGTCGAGGTACCACTGTATGTATAGGACTTACATATAGGGTTTGCTACTATCCGTGGTTTCGGTATCTACAGCAGGTCCTTGGAACATATCCCCTGCTGATTCGGGGGTCCTACTGTATAGTCATATATTTTATATGTACTGTAAAGGTGAGGGAGATTAATGTATGTTTTATTAATTTTATTATTAATCAAGATAATGATTGATAAAGCACATGCCACCAGTAGCTTGTTTGTTTGGTAGTGTATTATTCATAGATTTCTTAAAATCTAGGGAAAGATAATAAATAACATGAGGTCTCATAAATATAATGAAAAATGCTTTGTATCTATTTTGACTTCAGAATGTATATGATGTAGTATTGTATACGTTTATGAATAAATGCATTCAGAGAAAATGGACAATACCCTTCACAAGCAGTGGGATTCTTGTCCCCAGCATGACCACTAGAATACTTATGATTCTAATAACATGGCTGGAACAATACACAACTGACCCATAAAATTGTATGTAACATTAGGCAGTATTTAAGCCTGTCCTGGACATTATCCAGTCTGGTCATAATGTTGGGCCAGATGGACTGAAATGTCATCTAGTTACATTTCCAATTTGTGAGTTGTGGAAAATCCACTAGAGTGGGTATCAAACATTCATTTTTTACTGTTTTACTAACCTGGACACAAAAATATGTGATTTGGCAGATAGTGAGGTTATTATTAAATTTTTAATCCTCATTAAAATATATTTTGGCTTAAGATTTTGTTCAGGATAACCCAGGAGAGTCATTGCATCATTGGAATCCTTAAATCTTGTCCTCCAGGATGACTCACACCAATCGACTTACACCCAGGTACCTACTTACTGCTAGGTGAACAGAGACAGTAGGTGTAGGGAAACACGCCCAGTGTTTCTACCCTTGCCAGGGATTAAACCACGGACACTTAGTGTGTGAGGCGAGTGTGTTGCCTACCAAGCCATGGGACAGTCTTTGTCTTTGCAATTTCCTATTTGAGTTTGCTGGGATCGAGTTCCTTAACTTTTGACCAATAGATGTAAAATAGTATAGCATACTTATTACAGAATCCCTGTATGGGGTCTATGTCCTCTTTGTCATATGAAAACTGACTTTTAACCTTTTCACTTTCTTTCATGTCATTAAGGCCAATGTAACAAAGAGCTATGTCTTAATCATAGCACCCTCAGATATGCTATGATCCAAAATTGTTAACAATAACATGAGAAAATGAATTAAAAAAAAGATCGTGCCCCCATACAGTGTATAATGAGAATAGTGAACTCTGACGTTGTGTTTGGGTTAAAATAGGAACTTTGACTGCCATTTAATAGACTGGAAGACATACCAGTGAAATGGATATGATTTTGATCAGTTTCAAACCGGAAGTTCCCTGAGATAGGCCTCAAATTAGTGAAAATATTTAATTTTTTGCAATTTTCCTGAGGAAGGATAGGGAACTTCAACCTGTCCCCCCTCGGTCTGTTTAGTGGTTTTTTACTAGATCTGCTTAAGTTATTTGGATAACCTAAACCAGGGTAAAAACTTCATTTTTTGTGAGAATGGATTCAAAATTGAGGGCAAGTGTTATATAGGAGAGGCCTGGGAATGTGATTAGTAAACAGAGGAAAGGTTTATTTTAGTGACTGGAATGCTGACTGTTTATTTTGGACTCAGTTTTTAAATTGGAATTTGTTGAATTTTGTGTAAAATTGGTCAAATTATTTAATTCTGGGCATTTTATAAAGTAGTTCTGAGAGTGGAATGACAGTTTCTTGCATTCAGTCAATAAAGGGAAGAGTTACAGTATGTACTAGCAAAATAACCAAGTGCAATCAGCCTAAAACAGGCCTTAAAGTGGGTGAAATCTCAGTCACTTAAGTGCTTTCCGATTTCCAGTTTTGTACCTGTGTAATTCCGAACATTTGCCATCAGATTTTATACTTTTGTTGT
Organism: Cherax destructor; assembly: GCA_009830355.1. Lineage (NCBI taxonomy): Eukaryota > Metazoa > Arthropoda > Malacostraca > Decapoda > Parastacidae > Cherax > Cherax destructor. The sequence continues at coordinate 142,846 of WNWK01001353.1, forward strand.
CATTACCTTTAGAAAAAGATTTTCTGCTATTTTGGATGATAAAATTATTTTTTAGAAAATTTATGACACTGAAGGGACTTTTAATTTCAATCACATCAGTGAAAGGGTTAATGATGATGGAAAATTTTGGTGCTTCCTGAAAAATATAGTATTAATTTTAATGTAGCAGTATATTACTGATTCTTCCTTTACACCAGCTGTTGATGGGAAAGTTGTGAACTGGATAGAGAGTAAGGCATCTTTTGGTGATGAGGAGAGTCACCGTACATACCTGAAGGACCAGTTCTGGAGTTACTGGAACAGGTAAATGTCTTTTTTTATCTCGGTAATGACACGTTAAGAAAGATATCTCAGATAAATAATCAGATTCAAATTAAAAGGCTTATTTATGTATTCATGAGAGATATACAGTACTGCTGTATCTGTTCAGTGTTTTCACTTTAAATATAATTTTAAATGGGAAGGCAGTAAATTTTATTTAACAAGGTTCAGAAAGGGGCAACAAAATCCACTGGGTCAGCTGATTTTGAAACAGTGGACAAAGTCCATTGTTTCTCACTCCCTGGTACAAAAAAATATAATATTTGTACCATGTTGAAATATGGTGTAGCAGATATGTAAGTGGTAAAAAAGACATGTACGGCAAAGAAGACTTGTGTAAGTACGACTTTTCATTTACACAAAGATTTATCATGTACCTGATAAAGCCTAATGCAAGTGAAACATTGTATTAATAGAGGTTTCTTTTGTTGTATAATATCTCTTTTTTTTACCAATACTATTTGTTATGATAGATACAGTGGTACCTCGAGTTACGATGGTCCCCAAAATCGCCCTTTTATGTAAGTTTATTTTTTTAAATGCTTTTGTAGGTATATTTTTGGGGGTGTAAAAGGACTAGTCTATTTTGCATTATTCCTTATGGGGATAAATTCGTTTGGTAATGGCACTTGAACAGCATTCTCGAACGAAAAAATATCGTAACTCGAGGTACCACTGTATTATGGTAATTACATAACTTTTAAACTTTAGTTTAAGAAAGGGCACTTTTTTGCCTTAAAATTTTTAATACTTAATAACCAGTAGCTATATTTTCTTAAAATTACAAATGTAAATTTTTTTTTTTTTCAACAAGTCGGCCGTCTCCCACTGAGGCAGGGTGACCCAAAAAGAAAGAAAATCCCAAAAAGAAAATACTTTCATCATCATTCAACACTTTCACCACACTCATACATAATCACTGTCTTTGCAGAGGCGCTCAGATATAACAGTTGAGAATAGTCCCTCCCAGCTGTCACTATCCCAGACCCCTCCTTTAAAGTGCAGGCATTGTACTTCCCATTTCCAGGACTCAAGTGTAACTAAATCAATTAACTGGTTTCCATGAATCCCTTCACAAAATGTTACCCTGCTCACACTCCAACATAGCTTTCATCATTCCATAAAAAAAGATAAATGGTATTATTAAGTAATTTAATTAGTAAGGGATTATTGATATTATTACAGGCATTTTAACATTTTCTATACAATAAGCATTCAGTCGTTTCCTTCAAATTCCCTAATACTTTACTAATTATATACTATACATGTAATTAGCAAAATCTTAACTTAAATCTTAACAATGTATTTATGTATATTTTTTATTAACACATTGGCTGTTTCCCACAAAGGCAGGGTGGCCCGAAAAAGAAAAACTTTCATCATCATTCACTTCATCACTGTCTTGCTAGAGGTGTGCTTATACTACAGTTATAAAACTGCAACATTAACACCCCTCCTTCAGAGTGCCGGCACTGTACCTCCCATCTCCAGGACTTAAGTCTGGCCTGCCGGTTTTCCTGAATCCCTTCATAAATGTTACCTTGCTTACATTCCAACAGCACGTCAAGTCCTAAAAACCATTTGTCTCCATTTGTTCCTATCTAACACACTCACGCACGCTTGCTGGAAGTCCAAGCCCCTTGCACACAAAACCTCCTTTACCCCTTCCCTCCATTTCCTAGGCCAACCCCTACCCTGCCTTCCCTCCACTACAGATTTATACACTCTTGAAGTCATTCTATTTTGTTCCATCCTCTCTACATGTCTAAACCTTCTCAATAACCCCTCCTCAGCCCTCTGGATAATAGTTTTGGTAATCCTACACCTCCTCCTAATCTCCAAAGTACAGATTCTCTGCATTATATTCACACCACACATTGCCCTCAGACATGAAATCTCCACTGCCTCCAGCCTTTATGTATCTTAATTCAGTACTAAAACCTTTTACAGATATGGTTATGAGGATTTGATAAAAAATCTTGTTGTAAATATATTTTTATTAATGTACAGTAATTAGATAGAGATTTACATTAGATATTTCATTCAAGGTTTGGTCCTGGCTTAGTGATCTACTGGTTTGGATTCATTGAGGAGCTGGATGAACATAGAGACAAGGGAATTATGCTGCGAGATTCTTTCCCTTCCAACATAGTTTTCATGGACCCTCTATCAATAGCTTAATGTAAGTCAAGACTTGTGTGGTTATTTATAATACGTAGTTGGCATTAGCACTGAACCCACATGTGCCATTCAGTGTTAGAACCGTAGTAACATATAATTCAGTCTGATGTGATTTCTTATTGTATTAAATAATTGGTTATTAAAGATAAATTATAGTTTTTCATAGTAACTGATAGGGCAGTTGTATTGAATGTGTAATAATATTTTTGCTATTCTAAATATTCTGTTTATTCTTACAGCATTCTGTGGAAGCAAAATAGCTTCATTTTCATATACGTTATGGAATCAAGTGAGCGATTCACATGGACACATCTACATAAAACATTGAAAGTTGAATTACAGGACTAATTTGAATCTGGTCAGGAGAAGTTCCAGGTAGGTGTCCTCTTTGTTGATAGGATGTAGAAACATTACTAGTGTTAATAGTTTGATACCTAAATACTGTATTATTTTTTTTTATTTACTGTGCAGACCAAAGTGGGGTTTACCTCTTCCTCATAGCTCTTCCATCACATAATTTAGTCCATCCAAAGTGTTGAGTAGTGAGTGTTTTACACATAACTGCAAAGTCATGTGTCTTTTGAAAATCTTACCAATCTTATTGGACATTAATTATTGGTTCAAGGCTGATGCACATAGTACTATTCTCCTTTTTAATTTGGCAGATTGACAGAAACCTCTCCCCATTACATGGCTGTAATTGTATTACATTCATAGAAAAGCACTAAACCAGTGAGGATCATACAGTGCTGGAGGAATAGGAGGTACAATTGATCCAAGGAGGGGGGAGCTCAGATTACTTGGAACAAGAGCCCTAAGCCAACACCGATATCAGTGCATTTCCTTTCGAAGGGTGGGTTGTAATAATTACCATTACGTTTACTAGACAAGTAACATAAGGCACAGTATTGCACTATATTAGATTAGAAGGCAGTAAGTTGGTGACGCACTTGATAATTTTTTTTCAAAGCACCGGCTATCTCCCACCAAGGCAGAGAAAAACGTAAGTTTTTCTTTGATAATTTTAAAGTTTTATAAATATTGTATTTACTGAAATGTATAATAGTCGTTTAATCAAGTTTACTTTTATGGGTTACCAGGAAGTAGGAATAATAATGAACTTTGGCAAGGATAATGTGATCGGGGAAGGCATTATCATCTCTCAAACTGTGTGTGGTTCCCAGGTGCTAGATTAAGTTGGAGGAAAGGTTGGAATACAAGAGGCATCTTAGAATTACTGTAGTTGGTTGTTTTTGGAAAAGTAAATAAATCATTAATTGTGTTTAACTTTATTAGCTTAAATTCAAGTATACAAATTAAATCTTACAGATCTTGTTAAATATACGGTGAAAAAGTAAGTACATTTTAAACGTGTATTGATAAATCATAAAAGGACACATTCTACTGTTTATATGCCTAAAGCTGTGACATTTATGGAAGCAAAATATATACTCTGTATTTTTTTGCAACAGGTTTGTTTTGACTTGACTGGTTAACACTTCATGTTTTAAGTACCTTCACTGTGCTTTTCTTTAACTTTACAGCACATACAAAAGTACACAGTATACTATCACAGACAAGGCGGCAGTGTCTGTGTGAACGAGAATAATACTTGCTCGTGCAAAACTTTTTGTATAGGAAGTCATTCACATTAAAGGCCAAGCACAGAAGAATTTCAATATTCACATCATAAACATTCCAATAACTTAACAGTTAGTTAGCCCATTCACATTAACATGTGATTAATGCACCTCTTTCATACAATATACAAATGTTAATACTGTATAAGTGACATGGTTAGTGTTTGTCCTGCAACCAAGAAGCCCTTGGTTTTATCTCCCAAGCAAGGCAAAACAAATGGGCAAGTTTCCTTGTGCCCATAGTTGATAAAGACAAACAGCAAATTGAAACCTTATTAAAAACATTTTACCTATGCAACAAGCTATTTGAAATCTGATAGATTTTGCCTGGAGGTACAGTACCACAATGTATAGGCAGACAACAAGAGCATAGGTGCAACCATAAGAATTTGATACCGAGGAGCACTTCATATGCCCTACTGGTCCATGTTGGGTAAATCTTAGACACATGTCATTGCGAGTAGTATTGTGGCAAGAGCTCTAGTGGCATTATCAGTTTGCTGAGTGATATGTGGTTCACCATAGTATGTTTTGTTGACCAGCTGTACTGTTAAGCATTTGGCTAATTGAAAACTTCCTTGATTTTGTCATTGCGATTAGCGTGGTTTCATATTACAGTGGATCCCCAGTTTACGTTCACCTCCAAACTCGAACAATTATGTAAGTGTATTTATGGGGGTCTAAAAGGACTAATCTAATTTACATTATTCCTTATTGGAACAAATTTGTTTGGTAACGGCACTTGAACAACATTCTGGAATGAGTGGTTGTGCGAGTTCCTGTGCCGAATTGACGTGTTGTTCAATTTATTAGTTTGAGTCTCATACCTGTGTTTGTTGAGATAAGTGGTTAGATTCTTGGCAGTTTCATAAACTCCAGCATCCACTGTCTGCTTGTGAATGGATAGAGGTTGTGACAGCTACTTTATTGTCAATTTGGCTTAACACTTTTGTGACATTTCAAGCAACCTTACTTCTAGGGAAGACTAAATAACTGTTTAGCTACCAGTTCTAGGATTACTCGTGATTTTTTTTTGGGCTGTCTACAATTTAGCATAAAATATGAAAGGTATCGTAGTTTTCTGATAACGTTTGATAGTTTTGCACTCGTCTACCAGAAAATTGGGACTGCTAATTCTGTGTGCACAAAAGAAAAAGTCAATTAGAACACTTTCAATCAAAAGCAAAGGAAGCTTTCAGTAAGCCAAGCCTTTAGCAGTGCAGTGATTAATACACAACTCGGCATGCTGATACTACTATGTACTTCCTATGGTACTCAGTATGACAGTGTCAAGATTTACCTAATATAAATCAGTGAGCCATTTGCAGTGCTCCTCAATATTTTCTTGATTTTTTTATTCACACTTATGTTCCTGTCTTCTGCATAGTATATATTATGGTACCACTTGAAAAGGCTTACTGTGGACGCATACACAAGCAGCAGTTGGAAACACCTGATTCAAGACCTTTTGTCTACACAGCAAGCCTTTTCAAGTGGTACCACAATATATATGCAGAAGACAGGAACATAGGTGTAAATACAAAAAAATCAAGAAAATATTGGGCAGCACTGCAAATGGTCCACTGGTTTATATTGGGTAAATCTTGACACTGTCATACTGAGTACCCTATAGTACCATTGGAAGTAGAAGTATCAGCATGCTGAGTAGTGTATTAACCAATTGCATTACTAAAGGCTTGGCTTATTGAAACCTGGCCCATGGCCAGCCAAAGTAGGAATATGTAGAATTGATCATAAGAATATACTGATTTCTGTGGTAAACCAGTGACACTTTATAATGATGACATTATCCTTATCACTGTACAGGAGGGGTGTTTGTGTTCAAGGTGGGTGTAAGATATATCATACAAATGGCTTAGAAAACCAACAGGTAGATGAATGAAACTTGTATGTAACACTTAAGTGTCTTTATTCTTGCAATGTTTCACCACACAGCAGTTTCATCAGTCCATTACAGAGAAAAACGGTGGAAAATAAGAGGGACTTTGTGGTAATCAGTCCTTCAGCCTCGAAATATGTTCCGTCCATCAGCCTTGATATAAAAGTAGTGTAGACCTGAAGGAAGGGGCTTTTATACTGGATACAGGCAAGGTGAAGCAATTGGAGGAAGCATCATAGGTGGGCAGAATCCACTAGAGGAAGTAAGTCATGCCAATGCTTGCCTAACCTATTAGCATGGCCTACTTCCACTAGTGGACTCTTCCCACCTTTGACACCATATCCAACTGCTTTGCCTCACCCGTATCCAGTACATACGCCTCTTCCCCATGCATATCCTGTACTTTAAATGAGGCTGATGAACTGAATACATCTCTGTATTGGATTAATAAAGCCATGACTTGCTCATGGTATTATGACATTTTTCACTACACTCAATACTGTTACCCAATACACTGCCTTGCCTATGATTTGTGTTAAACAGTACACTTGTACTACAGTCAGAAATGACAAAATGTTCAACTAATGTTATGTTTAAGTACAGGTTCATAAGTATCTGGAATGCATACTGTCTTTTCACTTCTCTTAATATAAATCGCTCATGGTATATCCATATATACAGACAATGAATCTTCACTTACAATGTCACATTATTAATGGAATGTCTAAAACATTTCTTCCACATTCTTTACAATGTTAAACATTAGGGAGGTGCCTTGATTGCCTCCCATTCCTCAGGTGCTATAAGACTCCTACATGTTTAGCAAGCCTCACCATTAATGTAATAATAATTTGCAATACTAAATCTATGAAGACTGTTTACTTAAAAATTGTATTTGAGCACTGCTGTTAATTTTATCTTTTGTGCTTTTCCATTACAGATAGCGGAGTAATTGGGAGAAATTATTGTATTAAGGGGGGAGTCATATAACTCTTGGGAAATGGAAGGCACTTGTGTTCAACCCAAGGAAAGAACAAGTAATTCCTTGGATCAAGTGCCCTTCATCAGTCTCCAGGCATCTTCTTTGAGGGGTGGGAAGGAGAGCCTAGCCTTGTTTAGCACTGGTTAAAAAATGCAAAATTTGAATAACTTCAAGGTACCTAATGTTAATCCAAGTGAATATTTCCCAGAAGATCAAATTCTTAAATACATGTATGACAATTTTTATGGTAAAAATCATGAATTTACCTTTCAAAATATTTATCATATGTAATTTTCCTATTTAAAACATGATGCTTAACAATATATGTAAATTACAAATATTAAATAAGTTTAACCCCATGATGAGTATTTCTTTCTTTCTTAGCATACTCAAAAGTTTTCTAAATTTAAATGTATCCATCTGTCATCATTTATTAAGCAGCTGTCTATGGTATTCTAGCCAAAATTTTAATGCAACTATTTTGGAGTGATATGTATATATCTTGAAATTCTATTGAACCCCCATAATAATAAATTTTTAATATAATGTTTATTTATAGACTCAAAATTTCCCATCCATCCTCTTGTAATGAACATTTGCTATTATTTAATAGCACTTGTTAATTATTACAATCATAACAAAGTACTAAACCCACAAGGGTTGCATTGTTGTTAAATATGACAATAATTACTTTTAACAAGTCTAGAGATATTTTAAAAATTAAATTTTTTCAACAATAGCCTTCAGAGGATATGCTATCTCTGGAGAGCAAAGTAATTGACTAAATTTCTTGAAAATAAAATATTCTGTTTCATGTATTACCAGTAATTCATAGACAAATATGTAAAACACAAAAAAAAGTTGATAAATGTACAGTGCTCATGTCCATCTTACAATAAATGCTAAGGCACTATTGTACTCAAAAATTATAAAGTGTGAATTCACAGAATCATAAAATAAACATTATTATCAAATGTTGTTTATCTTTGTGATTTTCTTATACACTAAAAGCTTTCTTAATTTTTGTATTAAAACAATTTTTGTTTTTGGCATTGTGTTGTCCGATCCATCACAACACTGTACAGTGGACCCTCGGTTAACGAAAAAAATTCATCCCAGAAGCCTGCTCAAGTGCCATTACCGAACGAATTTACGTCCTTAAGAAATAATGTCACGTAGGTTAGTCTATTTCAGACCCCCAAAAATACACTTCCACATGCAATTAAAAAATTATACTTACATAATTGTACGATTTCCGGGGTATTCGTTAACCGAGGGTCCACTGTATAAGTATTGTAACCTACATATGAACCATAGGTAATCAGTTGTGATCTTTATACACATTTAAAAACCAAAATATTAAAATCAGCATTTATGAGTGTTGTAACACTTTCGATAAATTTGAAATCATAAGACTGCCAGTCTTGACAAAATATATGCATCAATAATCATCTATAATTTATTCTTAAAATACATCTTAAGCTATAATATCTGAATAATTTATGTATCTCATCAAGTCAAGAGAACCAAGGCATCAAATAAACAAAATTCCACAAATCTTTTTGGAATGTATCCTTAATGTTTCTATTACTTGCTACAAATCATCGATCAAGTTTATACATGTTAAATTAAAATATTACATTACAGTACAGTGGACCCTCGCTATTCGAACACTCCAAACTTGCCCTTTTATGTAAGTTTATTATTGCAAGTGCTTTTAAAAGTGTATTTTTGGAGGTCTGAAATGGACTAATCTAATTTACATCATTCCTTATTGGAATAAATTCGTTTGGTAACAGCACTTGAACAGCATTCTGGAATGAAGAATGTTCGAATAGTGAGGGTCCACTGTATTATTATTCAGCCCAACCAAAAATAACTCATACACAGAAGAGATTCATATTAAGCTTCAACCACATTATTCTAAATCAGGGTTGCATAACATTTTCACTAATGGAACCACATGGGAAGACTGGCCCATGAGCAGGGGCCACATGAGAATACTTGAATCATAAGCAGGTGCCACATTTATGCAGATTCCAATATTTTAGTCAAGTTATATTCAGTATTCTATTCAGTGTAGATCAGATCTTACTTATTCACACTGTAAAACCTTAAGTGCAACACTAAATAATATACAGCCTCTCCTCACTTAATGACGGAGTTCAGTTCCTAAGACCACATCGGTAAATGAATTCGTCGCTAAGTGAGGAGCACACTATAATGTTACTGGGTTTGTGCCAACTATCTTTGATATTGTTTTAATGTCACCTTTGCACCATTATAACATTTCTGGTATATTTTTAAATGTTTATAGTGTACTGTATATTGTAATAAACAGAATAGAGGAAATCAGCTCTAATATACATAATTTAGGCATGCATACTGGTCAGAGAGCCCGTCGTAAGTCCGAGGCATCGATAAGCGAGGAGAGGCTGTACTAAGCATTGTAATTAACACCATGCTTTCTATTACTTTTTTACAAAGACGCTGAGGACAACAACTGTGCTACTCAAGAGGCCACGTATGTCCCACAGGCCACAGTTGTGCATCTGCTTTCAATATTCATTTCAACATTAAAACTATGACTATGAAAGCACTGAGAACAGTTAATGTAATGTATAATATCATTATCCTCTGCTGAAGACAATATTTTACTACAATATTTGTCTGAAATTTTTTATACATGCTATGCATGTGTGATATGACTAGCCAAAACATTCTAACAGCTACTGTAAAGTATTTAGTATGTGGTATTTAGAAATTAATAAATAAAAATGAAAATATAGAAAAACTTGTGATAAGTTAATCAATAAACATAAAATTCATTACATGTGTTAATTTTATTGTTTTTGACATTTTTAATGTATAACTCTCACCATCTAATATTTAGACCTTTGCGTCATGAATCTGCGATTTGAGATCCAGCTTCTAAACTTTGTATTTAAATTGCTATTTCTTTTTCTGGCCAGAAAAAAAATAATTATAAATATCCCATGCTATGTGCTAGCTGCTGCCATCTGGCAGCCAGAGTGACAACTAATTCCTACTCTAGGAGATACATGTTGGACATAGTTTCATGAATTTTGCTGTAAATTATGTAATAAATGAATAATACAACAAACAAAATTATAGCTGTTACCAATAAAATACACATACAGAAGAATGATATTAAATGGACCCCAATGGAAATAAGTCACTGTCTGACTTTTTGGGGTTATCCTGGGTTTTCTACACATATGCTGCTATGTATGATAATCTATGTAACTGTATTTATGTATACCTGAATAAACTTACTAATTTATTCATATTAGATGGAAAATACATAGATTTTTTTTTTTTAACTATACTGTATATTCCATTTTTAAATAAAATGCTAGATAAGGAAACCTTATGGCCTTTTCATAGAGAAAAATAGTAATACTGAAACTTATCTGAGCACTTATTTCCTTTTTTAAAATGCTGTGAAAAATTGAATATCTGGGAATGTTTCAGATTAGCAAAAACTATAAAACTCACAAATAATTCATGTTATTAAACATACTCATATGGTAAGTTTATGACATACAGCTTTATCTGCTGTATGGTGTATATTTTATCAGTTACTGCTTCAGAGTACCAATCTGTGGATCAGTAAGATGAATCACTCTATACTAGAACTTGCCAATGTAATTTAACTTAAAATTTGTCTATAGCTAACATGTCACCCTCATTGATTTTTCATAAAAATAGTTCATCTATAGTTTCCTGTCACAATGTTTACTCGAGGACAAGTGTACCTGGATTTCCTATTTGTGTATATTCTGTGTCTATTTGAATTATGGTCTTAGTCTATCTTTTTATCTATTTCCCTAACACACATTCTGCTTCAAAAATTAACATAATACTGTACTGTCACAGTTATTGAGCAGAAACAGCTAGAAATTATAATATCATGTACAACAACCTTTACATAATTTTCCATGTCATAACAAAGATGAAATGGAAACTGAAATGTAGCGCAGATCATCTGGTACTAATTACAATTTATAAACTAGTTAAAATACTAACATAAAATACAAGAAATGTTTTCCGTGTCAAAATCTCCATCACACTTGGACTACTTAACATTACTGTAAAGAGCACTTATTTTACCAGCATTATTAATTATTTACAGATAAGCTCTATAATGCAGTCTTCTCTCCCTTGAGGTAAGAAAACAGATCTAAAGTAATCATTTCTACAATACAATATAGGCTTTACCATTTTTACACTATTATTACTGTCATTAAAATCATTCCACACACAAAATTAGGTTTAACCTAATTAGCATTTTCCACTCAAAATCTCCAAAATAATAATTACTCCAGTAACCAAAATTTTCTATCTTAAGAACCACCCTATATAACTACAGTAAGTCATATTATTTATGGAAGCATCAGTTACAAGGTAGCACTGACAGAGACTGTAGAGACTTCAAATACTGCACTGTCTGTGTTGTGTCTGTTGCACAACTAATATAGTATAACCAGTTGAATATTTACATTAAATTCTCACATGAAAGCAATAAAATACTGCACTAACATTAGTGAAAATGATCCAGATGCATGCACTATCTTGTGATTACCAGGAATATCTGAGTTGATGAGAGGCAACATCTTTCCTCTATTCATTTTCAATCATCCAAAAATCAATGTCTAATACACATACCACAGAGTTGTAGAATAAAAAAAAATCTGAAGGACAGGCAATTTTAAATAATTTTAAAAATATTATGTTAACTACAGTGGTACCCCGGATTTCGTCAATAATTCGTTCCAGAATGCTGTTAACAAACAAATTTGTAAATTAGATTAGTCCGTTTCAGACCCCCAAAAATACACTTACAAAAGCACTTACAAAAATACACTTACACAATTGTTTGAGTTGGGAGCTGTATAAAATCCAGGGTACCACTGTACAGTGGACCCCCGGCTAACGAAAAAACTTCATCCCAGAAGCCTGCTCAAGTGCCATTACCGAACGAATTTACTTCCTTAAGAAATAATGTCACGTAGGTTAGTCTATTTCAGACCCCCAAAAATACACTTCCACAAGCACTTGCAATATTATACTTACATAATTGTACGATTTCTGGAGTGTTAGCCGGGGGTCCACTGTATATGGGAGTTTTATAGGAATGCTAATCACAGATACCTTATATTGTAACTTACACTTTTGATCTCATATGTATTGTTATTAATCAAATTTTACTTTTCAAAAATGTTTCTTTTTGTACTTTTGTTTTTGTTTTAGGTCACCCTGCCTCGGTGGGATATGGCCAGTTCATTGAAAAAAAAATTCTTTTTTGTCCATCAATCAATCTTTTGTAGGCTATAGCCAGCACAGTATTTTCAACCTGCTAGTAGTGGTAGTGGCTTAGTCTTCAAGCACTTAATCTTCATACACTCCATGTCAACACCCACACAGGTTTTTACACTCTACATGAACATCCTACACAATACTTTTCTATTTCTCACCTTGTCTTTGATTCTTCTCCTCCTAGCATGTGCTGGCTGACCCATATGAGCTTAACATTTTTTTTTTGTGATTATAATAATAACAGAATTTCTAGCACTGTATTACAGTAGCTGAACCTTGGCACTATTAATAAAATATTTGAAGCTGATTGAAATAAATACTATCTGGCCTCTAACTGTTTTGTCTTGCTAATACCACAAGCAGAAGGTTTGAAGGATCTGGAACGCAGTACTCTTAACCCTTAAACTGTCCAAACGTAGATCTACGTTCACGAGCGTAGCGCTCCGAACGTAGATCTACTTTTTTTTTTTACATTTGAAAGCATGTAAAATAAAATGTAGATCTACGTTCGGAGCGCTACGCACGTGAATGTAGATCTACGTTTGGACAGTTTAAGGGTTAATCTACATAAACAAAAGTCTGGGATAAACAAATTTACAGTCCACAAGCTTCCTGCAGGATGCATCCATCACAAATAGTTGGCTCACTATTATTATTACATTCACAAATAAAATGCACTAAACCCATAAGGGGCAGATACAGTAAAGATAATTTGTAGTAGTTACATACGGGTTTGTGATAGGAATGAAACAAACATCCTGCATGAAAAAGGGAAGAAATACACATGGGAAAGCTCTTGTAAGGAAACAAGGTTAACAAACAAGACTATACATAGAGGCTAGACTGATATGGCCGCCCCAGTGGGAGAGAAGAGTTAAGCAGTGGGATACAGTACTCAAGACAACTGTGAACCACAATGTAAAATTATTTGACAGTGCAAAGGTGTAAGGCAGATTAACTGAAGTATGTAGTTACATTAGAAAATATAAAGTATAAATCTGGTTTTCCTTCCTCAAATTAAACCCAAGTACCTGCCGTCCCTTCATGATTATAACACTCATAATAATAATCATAATGAAACAGTCTTGGTTTATGCAGTGTTTGAAATTATAAAATATTCTGGTTGACTAGATGAAACTTCAGGTTTTACCCAACTAATTCACTGCAGATATAAAGGTCTCAACTGCAACTGGTACACAGTATCATATATAAAACTGTCAGTGTTATACATATATAAACCATGCAGTAATTTATGTTGCATTAACCAATTTTTTTAATTTCAAATTCCAGTATAGATATGGCACTTACTTCTCAATGAATTTATAACTACCATAGGACCCATCATCTGTGTCATGAGAAGAGCTAAAACTTAATACATTTATAAATTCAGAGGAGAAAAAACTAAATACAAACTTTCAACACTGCCTCAGTTAATACTGAATTTAAACACAAGGATCACTTATTTAACATAAGTGACATCATATATGTAACATGAATGACATCTCCACAGGTGACTCACCAAATGCATCACCTACTTAATACAAGTAACATCACATTACAGTAATATACATAACTACAGGATACTGTTCACAGATGAGGCACTTAAACAGCACCACACAACTTCTCATAGTAATAATAATGCTCTATCATAGTAAGCCTGTCACAGAAAAATACAAACTAACAGGTCATGGTTGGTTACAACACAATATCAAACTGCTTCTCTTCACTTTCATGTGACTACAAAAATCCATCAGACATAGGGACAAAGAACTCAACAGTAGTATGTACAGGTACTGTATGCAGGTATCTGGTATGCCACAATTTGTCAACACTTGTTCATACAGGCATGAGAGTTTTCCATAACTAAAACAGTAAATCTACTATAATATTGAGATAATGCTTTGTATTATTATTTCCTTCCAGGGAATGACCTGATGCCAGTGAGGGGTTCTTCAGTTAAAATTGCATCTATTTGCCCCTTTCTCAAATTAAATTATATTACCTCTCATTTCCAGATGCTATATGACCTTTATAATTCCCCATGATTATGATAATTTGCATTAATAACTGAAGATAAATACCAAGCTCAAGACTTCATGATTACTGAATAGAATTTATTAAGTTTTAATGCTGATGCTTTCAGATAACCGAACTCTTACTCTTGGTGATGAAGTTTCCCTGACATCACTTCTCCTTCCCTCACCACTTATATGACCCATATGGGTTTAGTGCTTCTTTTCAAATATAATTATAATAATGCCCCTCTACCACCTCTTTTATATATGCCATGCAGGGCTGGATGACTTAGGGATTTTGTGATTTCCATAAATATGACTTATGCACCCCCCTACATACACACACCTACCTACCTACCTACCCGGACTAACTGCAATGGTTGGTAAGATAAGTGGCTGCTAGAATTCAATCCCAGCAAATGCAAGGTTATGAAGTTTGGTGAAGGGGCCAGAAAACCAGACAAAGTAGATTTGGGGATAGGTTGCAGAAATCATTCAACGAGGACCTGGGAGTAGGCAGTGCCTACTATGTCACCAGAGGCTCACAACAACTGAATAACCTCTGCAGGCAATGCTTGTCTGGCAAATCTGAGAGTGGCCTTCAGGACTCTCAACAGTCATTCCTATTGGATTATACAACATATGCAGCACAAGAATGGAACCCAAATCTTAGGAACTAGAGAAAGGGCAGAAGTATGCAATAAGACTAGTTCCAATGCTAAGGGGTATGAAGTACAAGGAAAGGCTAAAGGAACTGAATCTAACAACCCTGGAGGACAGAAGGGCCAGCAGAAACATGATAACAACATACAAAATACTCAGAGGAATTGACAAGGAGGTGAGAAACAAATACTCTTGGGCACAGCTGGAATTACAAGCAAAATTGATCATTTGAGAAAATTTATATTGTTATAATCATGGGAAGCACTAAACCCACATGGGCTACAAAATTACAATCACAACTCATTACTCAAGTCATTTTTGACTATTATTTCCTAAACACCTCTGTCATGTAGAGCTCTATCACACACCTTTACTACTTAACATTAATACACAGTAATATTAATATCTAATATTATGTCAAAATAAAGTTTTACATGGACAATGAATTCATGGTTTCACACATGAACATATTATTTGTTAGCATTGATTAAAAACAGTGTGGGGGACACTCAGCAATATTAAACAAGTGTACATGTAAAACCACGCAATCCATGAGCATGCATTCTTTTAGCATAGTAATGTTTGTGTTTTGGCTTTACTATAATATTAGTGTTTTGATCAACTAAGCTTAATTTATTCTGAAAACACCAATCTGTTGGTGCATTTATTTTTATTATTATAATATACGTATACGTAATACTATATGTCGTGCTGAATAGGTAAAACTTGCGATTTTGGCTTAAATAGCAACACTATTCTTGCCGAATAAGGCAAGCGAAAAATTTTATATGCAATAATTTCGCAAAAATCATTCTGAACCTAATGAAAATAATATATTTCATTGTGTTTGTTTATTATTAAATTATTGTAAACTTATCTAAAATATATTGTTGGATTAGGCTAAATTAAATTATGCTTGTTATAATAAGGTTAGGTAAGTTTTCTAAGGTTCTTTTAGTACAAAATTATTAATTATTACATTAACATAAATGAAAAAAATAAATCTTTAAATGTATAAGAGGAAATTTTAGAAAGGACTTAATTTTAAATGAGTTCTTGCTAACTGACCAGTTTTACCTATACGGCACGACATATATATATAAATTCAATGCACACATAAAAGAATCTTTAAAATGTTCCCTAATATACATGCTCATTACATGTGGAGTCAAAATACATTAGTAACAATAAAGCTTAAGGCATCTGGTGTGTAATTCTCTCGAGATTTGTGGCAGGAAACTAAAGATATAAACTTTCCCAGTACAGTACTACAGTTTGTGTGGAAAGTTATGATAATGACGGCACGACAAACTTTTTATCTTTGAAACATGTGGCAGCAGAAGACTGAAGTCTGGATTTTTGGACACTAATTGCTAGTGGGGCCATGCAGCTTCAGGAATGGGCTCATCTGTCTTTAGGGCGAGCTCTACTATGTTCAACAAAGCTCAGATGATGGCACATGTGATGGATAATAATACGCCATCATCTGAGCTTCACTGAACAGCACAAAGTTTGACCCACAGGAGGATGAGCTCACTCTTGAAGCTGCATTGGCCGACCTACTTGCAGCTGGTATATGAGAGTTACGTACCTAAGATTTCTAGATGGTCCAGACTTGAACCATCTGCTGCCATATGTTTCAATGATCAACAGTTTATCTCACAGCCAACATAATAACTTTCCATGCAGACTGTATACTGTACTGTACACTGTAAGGCAATAGCACTATTATTCATGCGTGTAAAATGTGTACAGTACAGTATTATGTAGTACTAATACCCTTAAAGACCTTTCTCTGATGATTCTGTTGTCACTTCATTAATATCTTGGTGTATGTCATGGTTCTGGTCACCTGTGTCCTCACTTTGCAATGTTCCTTTAGGAACTATTCTCTTACCTTGCTTTCCACTGCCCTTACCACATTCCACCTGAGATTCTTCATAGTTTGCTATCAGCTCCTCCCTATTTTCTTTTTGAATATTTTTGTCTTCATCACCATCAACATCGTCGTCGTCATCAGAGGTGGGTGGAGAGCCTATCTTGACAACACTCTCTGGGATGTCTGCAGCTCGCTCCATGCTTGACTTCCTTTTGGCCACATGATAGGTCCGTCTCACTGCCTCCACTTCTTCTAACTCAGCCTGCAGGGAAGTAGACATTAATAAATTAAGAATACAGGCTATTCTGCCCTTTTTACTTATGCATAACAGGCTTCTTCAGTTGAATCCTGGTGGGAAAACAATAGTGGAAGCATTTGAAGTAGTTTTGACATGATCAGTCCGTTACCCGTTGAAGATGGTCAGCTCCTCAAGCCTAAAGCATGGGCATGCGGCCAGACCTTATATAGTAAGAGTAGAGGTTATATGAAGCAGCTGGAGTTGACACCACAGGTGAATGTGGCCCATGAAGGGAAGTAGATCATGCTAATAAGTAGTTTAGCAAAGAAGCTGCAGAAAACTTTCCTTGTACCAAGGATAACGAGTGGTCATTGCCAAGACTACTACTACTACTGCTTCCAGTGTTGTTTTTGCCTGTACGTATTCAACTGAAGAAGCCTGTTGTGCAGACAACATACAGTGGACCCTCGGTTTTCGTTCACCCCCAAACTCGAACAATTATGTAAGTGTATTTTCGTAAGTGCTTCTGTAAGTGTATTTTTGGGGGTCTGAAATGACTAATCTAATTTACATTTGTCCTTATGGGAACAAATTCGTTCGGTAACGGCACTCAAAACAGCATTCTGGAAAGAATTTTCAACGAAAACCGTGGGTCCACTGTACTTATTAACATGTCGGTGTTGTATACCATCAATAAAGTGATTCTGGGAGTCCAGGAAAAACGTGCCCACACATGGGAGGGAATTAAAAAAAAAGCAAAGATTCCACTGGAAGGAAAAATGGAAATAACAATTTCCCAATTAGGTCAGTTGGACCTCCCTTGCCTGAACCCTGGCAAAGCCAGACACCTTCTGCACACGAGTCAACAACAATAGGCTTTTCTATAAGCCTAGGATGAGGTATGTATGGTGCCTCTACAATTGCGCAGACAGACGATGATGAGAACAAACATCCGGGAAAGGAAAAACATATGAAATTAATCAATGTTGCTGAAGGCAGGAGGTAGACCGAGGCGTTCACATTCCAACACCAAGCATAAGTCCATATTGAGACACTGACCTTAATATTGGTGTGTTGAGCATCGTAGTACTGACCTTAACAATACTGGTGTGGTGAGAACGTCTACTACGCAGATGCCTCATAGAGAGCGGGTTCACCCACTGGAAGGCCGCCTGTAAGAATCAACATTAACACAGTTACATTATAATCATAACTAAGCGCTAAACCCACAAGCGTCATACGGCACTGCAACACAGTTACAATGAAACATAAAATGTCATTAAGTTGAAATCAAATTTGTACTCTATGCTGCATTTTAGGGGAAAACTGAACAAAATCTTAATAGATTACGCCAATATAAGAGGATTAATCCAACATATGAGGATTACAAATTCTGATAATTACCAGGAGCAAATTCTTATAATTAATGTAAACAAATAATAATAATAAATACAGTGGACCCCCGGATTTCGTACAGCTCCCAACTCGAACAATTATGTAAGTGTAAGTGCTTTTGTAAGTGTATTTTTGGGGGTCTGAAATGGACTAATCTAATTTACATTCGTCCTTATGCGAACAAATTCGTTTGGTAACAGCACTCGAACAGCATTCTGGAACGAATTAATGACGATCCCCGCCCTGTACCTGTGATATACCAGTGACTGGTTTTCAGTGTTTTCCTACTTCTGCAGCCCAGCTCTGGGCCAGGCTTGTCTGGTGCTTGTCAGATCAACCTGGCTGTTGCTGCTGGCCCACACACCCATCACAGCCTGGTTGATCTAACACTTGGTGGTGGCAGCTTCCTCTTGAAAACGTCTATATTTCCTCCAGCAATATTTCTTTTATTTGTTGGTAGCAATTTGATTATCATTAAAAACATGTACTAAAAAAAGGAAAGTTCTCTGTCTCATGCCCCGTGAAACATACCATCCCTGCCCCGTGAAACATACCATCCTTGCCCCGTGAAACATACCATCCCTGCCCCGTGAAACATACCATCCTGCCCCGTGAAACATACCATCCCTGCCCCGTGAAACATACCATCCTTGCCCCGTGAAACATACCATCCCTGCCCCGTGAAACATACCATCCCTGCCCCGTGAAACATACCATCCCTGCCCCGTGAAACATACCATCCCTGCCCCGTGAAACATACCATCCCTGCCCCGTGAAACATACCATCCCTGCCCCGTGAAACATACCATCCTGCCCCGTGAAATACCATCCCTGCCCATGAAACATACCATCCCTGCCCCAGTGAAACATACCATCCCTGCCCCATGAAACATACCATCCCTGCCCCATAAAACATACCATCCCTGCCCCGTGATACATACCATCCCTGCCCCATGATACATACCATCCCTGCCCCATGAAACATACCATTCCTGCCACGTGATACATACCATCCCTGCCCCATGATACATACCATCCCTGCCCCATGAAACATACCATCCCTGCCCCATGAAACATACCATCCCTGCCGAATGAAACATACCATCCCTGCCGAATGAAACATACCATCCCTGCCCCGTGATACCATCCCTGCCCCATGAAACATACCATCCCTGCCCTGAAATACAAGAAACATACCATTCCTGCAATGAACATACCATCCCTGCCCGTCATGCCATCCCTGCCCCATGAGCATACAACATCCTGCGCGCTGAATACAGGTACAGAGGTACACACATGAGTAGCTGACAAATGACGTTATAACTTGCTTGACTAGCTGGCTCATGCAGCAGCTGACAACCAGTGTTCCAGCAGTCACACTATCATGCAGCAGCTGACAACCAGTGTTACAGCAGTCACACTATCATGCAGCAGCTGACAACCAGTGTTATAGCAGTCACACTATCATGCAGCAGCTGACAACCAGTGTTCCAGCAGTCACACTATCATGCAGCAGCTGACAACCAGTGTTCTAGCAGTCACACTATCATGCAGCAGCTGACAACCAGTGTTACAGCAGTCACACTATCATGCAGCAGCTGACAACCAGTGTTCCAGCAGTCACACTATCATGCAGCAGCTGACAACCAGTGTTACAGCAGTCACACTATCATGCAGCAGCTGACAACCAGTGTTACAGCAGTCACACTATCATGCAGCAGCTGACAACCAGTGTTCCAGCAGTCACACTATCATGCAGCACTGACACCAGTGTTCAGCAGTCACACTATCATGCAGCAGCTGACAACCAGTGTTCAGCAGTCATACATGCAGCAGCTGAAACAGTGTCTGCAGCACATTTACAGCAGCAGCACAACCAGTTTACAAGTCACTATCATGCAGCAGCTGACAACCAGTGTTCCAGCAGTCAACTATCATGCAGCAACTGACAACCAGTGTTACAGCATCACACTATCATGCAGCAGCTGACAACCAGTGTTACAGCAGTCACACTATCATGCAGCAGTGACAACCAGTGTTCAGCGCAGTCACTATCATGCAGCACTGACACAGGTACAGCACATATCATGCAGCAGCTGACAACCATGTTCTAGCAGTCACATTCATGCAGCAGCTGACACCATGCAGCAGTACACTATCATGCAGCAGCGACACCAGTGTCACGCAACAGTCCACATCCATGCAGCAGCTGACAACCAGTGTTACACAGTCACTATCATGCAGCGTGACAACAGTTTACGTCACACTATCATGCGCAGACACGGTGTTCCAGCATCAACTCATCATCGCTGACACCAGTGTTCAGCAGTCCACTCACATGACTACCATGCACAGTCCTCGAGCAGTACAACTATCATGCGCACTGACACAGTGTACAGTCACATCCCTGCTCAGCACTGACAACCAGTGTTCCAGCAGCAACACTGCGCATGACAACCAGTGTTACGCAGTACTATATCAGGCAGCTGACACCGTTCTACAGTCACCTGATCAGCGCATGACACCAGTGTTCAGCAGCACATTCATGCAGCAGCTGACAACCAGTGTTCCAGCAGTCACACTATCATGCAGCGCTGACAACCAGTGTTCAGCAGTCACACTATCATGCGCAGCAGTGACAACCAGTGTTACAGCAGTCACACTATCATGCAGCAGCTGACAACCAGTGTTCCAGCAGTCACACTATCATGCAGCAGCTGACAACCAGTGTTCAGCAGTCACACTATCATGCAGCAGCTGACAACCAGTGTTCAGCAGTCACACTATCATGCAGCAGCTGACAACCAGTGTTCCAGCAGTCACATATCATGCAGCACTGACAACCAGTGTTCCAGCAGTCACACTATCATGCAGACTGACAACCAGTGTTCAAGCAGTCACACTATCATGCAGCAGCTGACAACCAGTGTTCACAGTCACACTATCTGCAGCAGCTGACAACCAGTGTCACAGCAGTACACTATCATGCAGCAGCTGACAACCAGTGTTACAGCAGTCACACTATCATGCAGCAGCTTGACAACCATGTTCCAGCAGTCACACTATCATCACAGTCGACAACCAGTGTTCAGAGAGTCACACTATCATGAGCAGCTGACAACCAGTGTTACAGCAGTCACAATCATGCGCAGCTGACAACCAGTGTTCAGCAGTCACACTATCATGCACAGCTGACAACCAGTTCAGCAGTCACACTATCAGCCGCAGCTGACAACCATGTCGAGCACACTATCAGCACACTGACAACCATGTTCAGCAGTACACTATCTGCAGCTGACAACCAGTGTTCAGCAGTCACACTAGCACTGACACCAGTGTTCCAGCATCCACTATGGCATGCAGCAGCTGACAGCAGTGTTCCAGCAGTACACTATCATGCAGCAACTGACAACCAGTGTTCCAGCAGTCACACTATCATGCAGCAGCTGACAACCAGTGTTCCAGCAGTCACACATCATGCAGCAGCTGACAACCAGTGTTCCAGCAGTCACTATCATGCAGCACTGACAACCAGTGTTCGCAGTCACACTATCATGCAGCAGGCTGACAGCCAGTGTTCTAGCAGTCACACTATCTGCAGTGGCAGGTCAGCGCAACTCAGCACCATGTTCAGCAGTCACACTATCATGCGCAGTGACACCAGTGTTCCAGCAGTCACACTATCATGCAGCAACTGACAACCAGTGTTACAGCAGTCACACTATCATGCAGCAGCTGACAACCAGTGTTACAGCAGTCACACTATCATGCAGCAGCTGACAACCAGTGTTCCAGCAGTCACACTATCATGCAGCAGCTGACACCCAGTGTTCAAGCAGTCACACTATCATGCAGCAGCTGACAACCAGTGTTCTAGCAGTCACACTATCATGCAGCAGCTGACAACCAGTGTTACAGCAGTCACACTATCATGCAGCAGCTGACAACCAGTGTTACAGCAGTCACACTATCATGCAGCAGCTGACAACCAGTGTTACAGCATTCACACTATCATGCAGCAGCTGACAACCAGTGTTCAAGCAGTCACACTATCATGCAGCAGCTGACAACCAGTGTTCAAGCAGTCACACTATCATGCAGCAGCTGACAACCAGTGTTCTAGCAGTCACACTATCATGCAGCAGCTGACAACCAGTGTTCTAGCAGTCACACTATCATGCAGCAGCTGACAACCAGTGTTACAGCAGTCACACTATCATGCAGCAGCTGACAACCAGTGTTCAGCAGTCACACTATCATGCAGCACTGACAACCAGTGTTACAGCAGTCACACTATCATGCAGCAGCTGACAACCAGTGTTCTAGCAGTCACACTATCATGCAGCAGCTGACAACCAGTGTTCCAGCAGTCACACTATCATGCAGCAGCTGACAACCAGTGTTCAAGCAGTCACACTATCATGCAGCAGCTGACAACCAGTGTTCTAGCAGTCACACTATCATGCAGCAGCTGACAACCAGTGTTCCAGCAGTCACACTATCATGCAGCAACTGACAACCAGTGTTACAGCAGTCACACTATCATGCAGCAGCTGACAACCAGTGTTACAGCAGTCACACTATCATGCAGCAGCTGACAACCAGTGTTCCAGCAGTCACACTATCATGCAGCAGCTGACAACCAGTGTTCAAGCAGTCACACTATCATGCAGCAGCTGACAACCAGTGTTCAGCAGTCACACTATCATGCAGCAGCTGACAACCAGTGTTCTAGCAGTCACACTATCATGCAGCAGCTGACAACCAGTGTTACAGCAGTCACACTATCATGCAGCAGCTGACAACCAGTGTTCTAGCAGTCACACTATCATGCAGCAGCTGACAACCAGTGTTCCAGCAGTCACACTATCATGCAGCAGCTGACAACCAGTGTTCCAGCAGTCACACTATCATGCAGCAGCTGACAACCAGTGTTCAAGCAGTCACACTATCATGCAGCAGCTGACAACCAGTGTTCCAGCAGTCACACTATCATGCAGCACTGACAACCAGTGTTCAGCAGTCACACTATCATGCAGCAGCTGACAACCAGTGTTCAGCAGTCACACTATCATGCAGCGCTGACAACCAGTGTTCCAGCAGTCACATATCATGCAGCAGCTGACAACCAGTGTTCAGCAGTCACACTATCATGCAGCAGTTGACAACCAGTGTTCCAGCAGTCACACTATCATGCAGCAGCTGACAACCAGTGTTCCAGCAGTCACACTATCATGCAGCAGCTGACAACCAGTGTTCTAGCAGTCACACTATCATGCAGCAGCTGACAACCAGTGTTCCAGCAGTCACACTATCATGCAGCAGCTGACAACCAGTGTTCCAGCAGTCACACTACTGGGAGTTTTAACCCTCGTGAAGATCACACTTAACCAAGGATGGAAAGACACACACACACACACACACACACACACACACACACACACACACATTAGTCTCACTTGTCAAGGAGAATGTGTCACATCCCTGTGACATTGAGGGGTGCGGCTGAGAGCTTCCTAGGGTGTGCTAACTTGAAGGCTGTACTGGTGTCGTCAGTGCTCTGTGTACAAGCATTGCAATAATGAACCTCGCCCACCCAACATCCTCCCCAGAGAGAGAGAGAGAGAGAGAGAGAGAGAGAGAGAGAGAGAGAGAGAGAGGCAGGTGGTGGTTGGATCAACACACAACACGGCACCGGAACTGAGAGAAAAAGAATGTCAGCTTTTTGTTGCTGCGTCATCCACGGCAGTGCCATCCTCTGACCCTCTATGTTTGACTCTACTACTCTGTCAGAGTGACTGACTGACTCCCTGTCAGTGTGACTGTACTCAGATGTGTCTGCAGGGGGGGTATTGAGTTCTAGTTCTTGGGCGCCGTCTCTACACTTCAACTAAGTGCCTGTTCTTGACCCCACGGACTGAGCTGGTCTCCAGCACCTGCGTTAACTTACTCATTACCATCACACTGCAACAATACAGTTATCTCTCCCTATGTCTCATTTCCACCTCTAGTTCCCACCTGT
This sequence comes from Cherax destructor, assembly GCA_009830355.1. NCBI lineage: Eukaryota > Metazoa > Arthropoda > Malacostraca > Decapoda > Parastacidae > Cherax > Cherax destructor. Next base: position 167,422 of record WNWK01001353.1, read on the forward strand.
GTTCACTCGCTTCTTTCTCCCGTCTCAAATAGACTTTCAATTTTCACCATGTCTCTCGAGTACCTTTTACGTTGGGATTATGTCTCCCCTTGGTTCTAACAGTGATGTCTTCTCTAGTTTTTTATCTTCGTGCACACCTGACCAGCCGGGCTGTGGTTCGTATGTTGAACTACGTGCGGTCAGCAGCCACAGCCTGGTTGATCAGGTCCTGATCCATCACGAGGCCTGGTCATTGACCAGGCCGGGGGGGCGTTGACCCCCGGAACACCCTCCAGGTATACTCTAGGAACACTGAAAGTTAAGTTAATTTAGCGAGGGATCTCTATGACAATTCTCCATGCTCGCATTCTCGTCAGAAAGTTACTAGAAGTTTCTAGATACACTTCCAAACTAGAATAAGTAAGTCTAGGGGACTGGGATGCAGGACCACTCACTAAATTAGCTAAACCTTCCTAGTCAACTATTAATATCACTTTCTGAGAGCGAAGATCACCCATTAAGTGCCACTCAATATTAAATTGTAGTGAGGGCGCAAAGTAAATTGGATCTGAGAACTGTAGAGAGTTTGTATATTAGAGAGTTCAGGCCTTAACTACGATACATGGGTAGTTGGGTCGTTAGCCTGGTATGGCTGACCGTATGCTAGTTGCTGTTCACTCTCACCTGAGGTAACCCACTTGACTGCTACCTTTTACGCTTTATATTTTAATTACTCATAGTATTTTATGTTTGCAATATTATTATGCGACGGTCTGGAGTTCTGAGACTCTGACCGCGGGTTCGAACCCCACCCGTGGTATGGTTTGGTTAATATTATGCTAGTTTGTGATAACGGTTGATTTTCTTAGAGGTTCTCATCTTTATCTGGCGTCGCTTCTGGAGGTCAGCGCCTCCGCGGCCCGCTCCTAAACCAGACCTGGTTGCTGGCGTGATCCATCAAGCTGTTAGTGCCCGTAAAGAAGATTTACACCTGTCTTAAACTAATAGCTACTACCAACATGATGATGGGTATCTTTATACCGAAACGTTTCGCCAACAAAGTAGGATTCTTCAGTCGAATAGAGAAGAGTCAACAGAAGCAGCAGAGATGTAAAGACGAGGTAGTCAGTCCCTCAACCTGGAAGACGTGGTGTTGAGGTAGTCAGTCCCTCAACCTGGAAGACGTGGTGTTGAGGTAGTCAGTCCATCAACCTGGAAGACGTGGTGTTGAGGTAGTCAGTCCATCAACCTGGAAGACGTGGTGTTGAGGTAGTCAGTCCATCAACCTGGAAGACGTGGTGTTGAGGTAGTCAGTCCGTCAACCTGGAAGACGTGGTGTTGAGGTAGTCAGTCCATCAACCTGGAAGACGTGGTGTTGAGGTAGTCAGTCCATCAACCTGGAAGACGTGGTGTTGAGGTAGTCAGTCCGTCAACCTGGAAGACGTGGTGTTGAGGTAGTCAGTCCATCAACCTGGAAGACGTGGTGTTGAGGTAGTCAGTCCATCAACCTGGAAGACGTGGTGTTGAGGTAGTCAGTCCATCAACCTGGAAGACGTGGTGTTGAGGTAGTCAGTCCATCAACCTGGAAGACGTGGTGTTGAGGTAGTCAGTCCATCAACCTGGAAGACGTGGTGTTGAGGTAGTCAGTCCGTCAACCTGGAAGACGTGGTGTTGAGGTAGTCAGTCCATCAACCTGGAAGACGTGGTGTTGAGGTAGTCAGTCCATCAACCTGGAAGACGTGGTGTTGAGGTAGTCAGTCCATCAACCTGGAAGACGTGGTGTTGAGGTAGTCAGTCCATCAACCTGGAGAGGAGTTCTGCTCCATAGTCTGGAACAATTGTATTGTGTACCATTGTCATATTCACGTCTACACTCATCACTACGGCAACCACTACCAACTACTACAAAAACAACCAGAACAGCCTCTACAACAACCACAACAACTACAATAACCACAACAACAGCCTCTACAACAACTACAATAACCACAACAACAGCCTCTACATACTTGACTCTCGCCACTAAAATTCCGCAGACTTTCTTTAACCACCGTCTTCCCTCCCTCCCTCCCTTACACGCTCTTTTTCACTCTCCTCTTCCCCCTCTTTCTTCCTGCCCCTTACCCTTCCTCCTCTATTATGCCTCCCTCACTCTCCCTTCCACCAACACGTGCCCTTCCTCACAAGTGCCCCAGCCTCACCCCCCCACCATCACCAGTGGCTAGACAGTCCCCTCCCCCTCGTCTGGGGTGTGAGTAGGCTGCTCACGTCTCATATGGAGTCAATAGTAAGTCCCTCCCTGCAGTACTCCACCATCTTCAACACTATCGTCACCAACACTACCACCATCACCAACACTACCACCACCACCAACACTATAGTCATCAACAAAATCCTCAACACTCCCCCAGTACTAAACGACATCAAACTATCATCAACCTCACTAAATCAAAATCTAATCCAGGTGTCGACTAAGCTAGACCTGTTACATCTAAATCTAATCCAAGAATATTAAAAATAATTCTAAATGTTAATCTTATTTACAATAATAATAATAATAAATAATTCTTTCGTGAAGTTTACCTAGAGAGAGAAAATAAGACAAGGCGTTAAAGGTGGCTGTGTTGACTGTAAAGGTCACGAGGACTGTTGACCTTAAATGACCTTACGATATTCACTTGCTCAGGGCTTATAAACATTCTAGTTGTGTTTATTATTGTCCAGTGTGTGTTGTGTTGACCTCTCCCTCCCTCCCCTGCTCTCTCTCTCTCTCTCTCTCTCGGTCCTGGGATCTTGACCACTTCAAGATCCCAGTGACAAGTCATGTCAAGAGGCGAGGCAGTGACACAGGTCATGCCAGGAGGCGAGGCTGTGCCTCAGGTCATGTCAGGAGGCGAAGCAGTGACACAGGTCATGACAGGTGGCGAGACAACAGTGTAGGTACCCTGAAAGTGACCCACGCAGGAACCATCCACACATAATAACTCATGCTTGACTAAAGTAATCCACCCTTCATTCTGGTCCCTACTGAGGCAGGAGGGACCAGCAGCAGCAGCATCTGAGGCAGGAGGGACCAGCAGCAGCAGCTGAGGCAGGAGAGACCAGCAACAGGAGCTGAGGCAGGTGGGACCAGCAGCAGCAGCATCTGAGGTAGGAGGGACCAGCAGCAGCAGCTGAGGCAGGAGGGACCAGCAGCAGCAGCAGCAGCTGAGGCAGGAGGGACCAGCAGCAGAAGCAGCAGCTGAGGCAGGTGGGACCAGCAGCAGCAGCATCTGAGGCAGGAGGGACCAGCAGCAGCAGCAGCTGAGGCAGGAGGGACCAGCAGCAGCAGCAGCTGAGGCAGGAGGGACCAGCAGCAGCAGCATCTGAGGTAGGAGGGACCAGCAGCAGCAGCAGCTGAGGCAGGAGGGACCAGCAGCAGCAGCATCTGAGGTAGGAGGGACAAGCAGCAGCAGCATCTGAGGCAGGAGGGACCAGCAGCAGCAGCAGCTGAGGCAGGTGGGACCAGCAGCAGCAGCATCTGAGGTAGGAGGGACCAGCAGCAGCAGCTGAGGCAGGAGGGACCAGCAGCAGCAGCAGCAGCAGCAGCAGCTGAGGCAGGAGGGACCAGCAGCAGCAGCATCTGAGGCAGGAGGGACAAGCAGCAGCAGCAGCTGAGGCAGGAGGGACCAGCAGCAGCAGCATCTGAGGCAGGAGGGACCAGCAGCAGCAGCAGCTGAGGCAGGAGGGACCAGCAGCAGCAGCAGCAGCTGAGGCAGGAGGGACCAGCAGCAGCAGCAGCTGAGGCAGGAAGGACCAGCAGCAGCAACAACTGAGGCAGGAGGGACCAGCAGCAGCAGCAGCTGAGGCAGGAGGGACCAGCAGCAGCAGCTGAGGCAGGAGAGACCAGCAACAGGAGCTGAGGCAGGAGGGACCAGCAGCATCAGCAGCAGCAGCTGAGGCAGGAGGGACCAGCAGCAGCAGCAGCTGAGGCAGGAGGGACCAGCAGCAGCTGAGGCAGGAGGGACCAGCAGCAGCTGAGGCAGGAGGGACCAGCAGCAGCTGAGGCAGGAGGGACCAGCAGCAGCTGAGGCAGGAGGGACGCAGCAGCTGAGGCAGGAGGGACCAGCAGCAGCAGCAGCTGAGGCAGGAGGGACCAGCAGCAGCAACAGCTGAGGCAGGAGGGACCAGCAGCAGCAGCTGAGGCAGGAGGGACCAGCAGCAGCAGCTGAGGCAGGAGGGACCAGCAGCAGCAGCAGCAGCTGAGGCAGGAGGGACCAACAGCAGCAGAAGCTGAGGCAGGAAGGACCAGCAGCAGCAGCAGCAGCAGCTGAAGCAGGAGGAACCAGCAGCTGAGGCAGGAGGGCCCAGCAGCAGCAGCAGCTGAGGCAGGAGGGACCAGCAGCAGCAGCAGCAGCTGAGGCAGGAGGGACCAGCAGCAGCAGCATCTGAGGTAGGAGGGACCACAGCAGCAGCCTGAGGCAGGAGGGACCAGCAGCAGCAGCATCTGAGGCAGGAGGGACCAGCAGCAGCTGAGGCAGGTGGGACCAGCAGCAGCAGCATCTGAGGTAGGAGGGACCAGCAGCAGCAGCTGAGCCAGGAGGGACCAGCAGCAGCAGCAGCAGCTGAGGCAGGAGGGACCAGCAGCAGCAGCATCTGAGGCAGGAGGGACCAGCAGCAGCAGCATCTGAGGCAGGAGGGACCAGCAGCAGCAGCAGCTGAGGCAGGAGGGACCAGCAGCAGCAGCAGCAGCTGAGGCAGGAGGGACCAGCAGCAGCAGCAGCAGCTGAGGCAGGAGGGACCAGCAGCAGCAGCAGCTGAGGCAGGAAGGACCAGCAGCAGCAACAGCTGAGGCAGGAGGGACCAGCAGCAGCAGCAGCTGAGGCAGGAGGGACCAGCAGCAGCAGCTGAGGCAGGAGAGACCAGCAACAGGAGCTGAGGCAGGAGGGACCAGCAGCAGCTGAGGCAGGAGGGACCAGCAGCAGCTGAGGCAGAAGGGACCAGCAGCAGCTGAGGCAGGAGGGACCAGCAGCAGCTGAGGCAGGAGGGACCAGCAGCAGCTGAGGCAGGAGGGACCAGCAGCAGCAGCAGCTGAGGCAGGAGGGACCAGCAGCAGCTGAGGCAGGAGGGACCAGCAGCAGCAACAGCTGAGGCAGGAGGGACCAGCAGCAGCAGCTGAGGCAGGAGGGACCAGCAGCAGCAGCTGAGGCAGGAGGGACCAGCAGCAGCAGCTGAGGCAGGAGGGACCAACAGCAGCAGCAGCTGAGGCAGGAAGGACCAGCAGCAGCAGCAGCTGAAGCAGGAGGAACCAGCAGCTGAGGCAGGAGGGCCCAGCAGCAGCTGAAGCTGAGGCAGGAGGGCCCAGCAGCAGCAGCAGCTGAGGCAGGAGGGCCCAGCAGCAGCAGCAGCTGAGGCAGGAGGGCCCAGCAGCAGCAGCAGCTGAAGCAGGAGGAACCAGCAGCAGCAGCAGCTGAGGCAGGAGGGCCCATAGGAATGTTTGCGCGACTCCTCGACCTGGTTTCCCCCGCGGAGGCTCCGCCCCCCCTGAGGAACCTTAAGCCCCGCCCCCTGATGCCTGATTGGTCAGGGGGAGGGTTGGGGGGGCGCAGCGCCCATCGGGGGCCTCGCAGGAGCCAGACGCCAGAGCGTCCCAAGCCGCCGACGGGGACAGATCTCCTCTTGAGTCCACCGTTTTCAACCGGTCTCTTTACCTTTCTCGGTGTCTCGCTTGTCTCACTGTCTCTCTCTCCACCATGAAGACCTCTCTCGCCCTCGTCCTCGTCCTCGCCCTCCTCTGTCTCGCCCACGCTAAGGTAAGGTGCCACTCATATATATATATATATATATATATTCCGGGGCAGTGACCCCCGGAACTACCCCAGGTAAACAACCAGCACACTGTCATCACAGGATATGCTGCTCCAACACTCTCCATCCAGCCTTCTACTGGATCAACCAGGTTGTGATGACTGTCTTGGTGCCAGCACCAACAGCCTCACTGACCAAATGGCTAACAGGACAGCCTGACCTTAGGACTGGCACTTGACCTGGTACAAACTGTGGGACCCATAGCCTCGGAGAAGTGGATAAAAAGGCTTCAAGGAAGAATATTTGGATTTCTTCCTGATGCCATTTGAATATTCCACTTCTCCTACCACCCCATCATTTTTTACCAATAGGTATATTTTATTACATATATATATATTATATATATATATATATATATATATATATATATATATATATATATATATATATACACACACACACAAGGGTCCGTCCCTTCAAGATTTATTCTCCAGTGATGGTGCTTACACCTGAGAGCAATCAGGTCCAGTGCCACCAGGTCAAGTGCCAGTCCTAAGGTCAGGCTGTCCTGTTAGCCATTTGGTCAGTGAAGCTGTTGGTGCTGGCACCAAGACAGTCATCACAACCTGGTTGATCCAGTAGAAGGCTGGATGGAGAGTGTTGGAGCAGCATATCCTGTGATGACAGTGTGCTGGTTGTTTACCTGGGGTAGTTCCGGGGGTCACTGCCCCCTCTCCAAGACCTGGCCTCCCTCTAGTTGGACTGATCAGTCAGGCTGTTGATGCACGCAAGCCCACGTAAACAACACAGCCTGGCTGATCAGACAGCTAGAAGTCTTGTACTTAAAGGAAGAGTGTTATAGAGTCTTGGTTCCTTTACACTTACTGAGTTATCTTCAACTGAGTACTCCAGCTTACCATAAGACATAATTTCAGCGTGCAGATTTGGAACCAGTCCCCGCAGTATCTTCTCTGTGTAAACTATGATGTGTCTTTGTTGCCTACACTCCAGGGAGTAGAATAGAGATTTTAAAACATTCTCAGTAATTTAGGAATTTGACTGAATTTATAAGGACACTAAAATTTGTGTGTTCTTTAGATATATGTAAACCGTTATTAAAGTTAAGGTATTGATGGGCAGGAACATTCAAGTGATGAGAGGAAAACTGCTTGAAGCATATTACTATTGTCTCAGCATCGCTTGATCTGAAGGTTCTAGTTATACAGTCTATCATTTTGCTTACACCTGTGGTAGTAACACTGCAGTTATCCTTCAAGATAACATCTTCCTTCATGGTTACTCCCAGGTCTTTTACACTCATCTTCCACTCTACTGGACGATTTAATTGTGTCTTCTGCCCTCTCCCAGTTTTTATTCCTTCTTCTATTGAAGAAGAGCGCTTGTGTATCCTCTTTGAGCATCCGGTTGTCTGTGTCTCACTACAAGACGGTATATACTAGCTAGGATACTTGTTGTGTCTCTGGCTGATACTATACACACACTAGTGTCATCTATGTGATGCTACTCTCATATACACAGTGTCTCTAATAAGCCTGTATGATCATTACAACAGTGGTCTTCACTACACTGCACTAGCACCAGTAACACTACACTGTACTAACACCAGTAACACTACACTGCACTAGCACCAGTAACACTACACTGTACTAGCACCAGTAACACTACACTGCACTAGCACCAGTAACACTACACTGCACTAGCACCAGTAACACTACACTGTACTAGCACCAGTAACACTACACTGCACTAGCACCAGTAACACTACACTGTACTAGCACCAGTAACACTACACTGCACTAGCACCAGTAACACTACACTGTACTAGCACCAGTAACACTACACTGCACTAGCACCAGTACACTACACTGCACTAGCACCAGTAACACTACACTGTACTAGCACCAGTAACACTACACTGTACTAGCACCAGTAACACTACACTGCACTAGCACCAGTAACACTACACTGCACTAGCACCAGTAACACTACACTGTACTAGCACCAGTAAACACTACACTGCACTAGCACAATAACACTACATGACTAGCACCAGTAACACTACACTGCACTAGCACCAGTAAACACTACACTGACTAGCACCAGTAACACTACACTGTACTAGCACCAGTAACACTACACTGCGTACTAGCACTCAATAACACTACACTGACTAGCACCATAACACTACACTGACTAGCACAATAACAACTACACTGCACTAGCACCAAGTAACACTACACTGCACTAGCACCAGTAACACTGACACGTACTAAGCACACAGTAACACTACACTGTACTAGCACCAGTAACACTACACTGCACTAGCACCAGTAACACTACACTGCACTAGCACCAGTAACACTACACTGTCACTAGCACCAGTAACACTACACTGCACTAGCACCAGTAACACTACACTGTCACTAGCACCAATAACACTACACTGCACTAGCACCAATAACACTACACTGCACTAGCACAGTAACACTACACTGCACTAGCACCAGTAACACTACACTGTCACTAGCACAAGTAACCTACACTGCACTAGCACAGTAACACTACACTGCACTAGCACCAATAACACTACACTGACTAGCACCAGTAACACTACACTGACTAGCACAAGTAACACTACACTGACTAGCACCATAACCTACACTGACTAGCACAGTAACACTACACTGACTAGCACCAATAACACTACACTGCTAGCACCAGTAACACTACACTGCACTAGCACCAGTAACACTAACACTGCACAACTACGACTAGCACTAATACACTACACTGCACTAGCACAATAACACTACACTGCTACTAGCACATAACCTACACTGCACTAGCACTAATACACTACACTGCACTAGCACTAATACACTACACTGCACTAGCACTAATAACTACACTGCACTAGCACTAATAACACTACACTGACTAGCACCATGACACTACACTGCACTAGCACAATAACACTACACTGCACTAGCACAATAACCTACCGACAGCACAATAACACTACACTGCACTAGCACTAATAACACTACACTGCACTAGCACTAATAACACTACACTGCACTAGCACTAATAACACTACACTGCACTAGCACTAATAACACTACACTGCACTAGCACTAATAACACTACACTGCACTAGCACTAATAACACTACACTGCACTAGCACTAATAACACTACACTGCAGCACTAATAACCGCCGCACAGCACCAATAACACTACACTGCACTAGCACTAATAACACTACACTGCACTAGCACTAATAACCTACACTGCACTAGCACTAATAACACTACACTGCACTAGCACAATACACTACATGCACAGCACAATAACACTACGCACTAGCACTAATAACCTACACTGCACTAGCACTAATAACCTACACTGCACTAGCACAATAACACTACACTGCACTAGCACTAATAACACTACACTGCACTAGCACTAATAACACTACACTGCACTAGCACTAATAACACTACACTGCACTAGCACTAATAACACTACACTGCACTAGCACTAATAACACTACACTGCACTAGCACCAATAACACTACACTGCACTAGCACTAATAACACTACACTGCACTAGCACTAATAACACTACACTGCACTAGCACTAATAACACTACACTGCACTAGCACAATAACACTACACGCACTAGCACAATAACTACACTGCACTAGCGCACTAATAACACTACCGCACTAGCACTAATAACACTACACTGCACAGCACTAATAACCTACTGCACTAGCACTAATAACCTACAGCACTAGCACAAACACGCACACGCCAGCACAATACTACACTGCACTAGGCACTAATAACACTACCTGCACTAGCACTAATAACACTACACTGCACAGCACAATAACATACACTGCCTAGCACAATGACACACGACTAGCACTAATAACTACACTGCACTAGGCACAATAACACTAACTGCACTAGCTTAATAATGACTAGACAATAAATCAGACAGCACTATAAAGATGAGGCAGGAGAAGAAGACAGTGGAAGAGTACTGCTGAGAAAGTCCCTCTAATGACAGTGGATAATAGCCTAGGAAGAACTCATGCATGGCTAGACACGCAGAAAAACAGTAGCGCAGAAGAATGACAGTACGAAGAGACAGAGGGAGAAGACATGACAGAGAAAGAAACATGCGAAAAAAACAGTGGAGGATGGAGGAAGAAGACAGTGAAGGAGAAGAAGACAGTGGGAGGGAGGAAAAAGACATGGAGGAAGGAAAAGACATAGAAAAGACAGTAGAGGAAGAAGACAGTGGGGGGGAGGGAGGGAAGAAGACAGTGGGAGGGAGGGAAGAAGACAGTGGGAGGGAGGGAGGGAAGAAGACAGTGGGAGGGGAGGGAAGAAGACAGTGGGAGGGAGGGAAGAAGACAGTGGGAGGGAGGGAAGAAGACAGTGGGAGGGAGGGAAGGAGAGAGTGAGGGTAATCACTCTCATACAGAGATACACACAGCTTCACTCACTGATCTTCTAGTATTGATTCTCTCCTGTCTCTCCTCTCTCTCTCCCTTCCTCTCTCTCCTCCTACCTGGCTACATCATATTTCGTCCCTCCATTCATTTCCCCCCAGCGTAACTAGAACAAAGGTTTCACACTAGAACAAATGTTTCATACACTAGAACAAAGGTTTCACACTAGAACAAAGGTTTTCCACACAAGAACAAAGGTTTCACACACTAAAACAAAGGTTTCACACACTAGAACAAAGGTTTCACACACTAGAACAAAGGTGTCATGTACTAGAATAAAGGTTTCATACACTAGAACAAAGGTTTCATACACTAGAACAAAGGTTTCATACACTAGAACAAAGGTTTCATACTAGAACAAATGTTTCATACACTAGAACAAAGGTTTCACACTAGAACAAAGGTTTCACACACACTAGAACAAATGTTTCACACACTAGAACAAAGGTTTCACACACTAGAACAAAGGTTTCACATACTAGAACAAAGGTTTCACACTAGAACAAAGGTTTCACACACTAGAACAAAGGTTTCATACACTAGAACAAAGGTTTCACACTAGAACAAAGGTTTCACAAACTAGAACAAAGGTTTCATACACTAGAACAAAGGTTTTACACACTAGAACAAAGGTTTCACACTAGAACAAATGTTTCACACTAGAACAAAGGTTTCACACACTATAACAAAGGTTTCATACACTAGAACAAAGGTTTCACACACTAGAACAAAGATTTCACACACTAGAACAAAGGTTTCATACACTAGAACAAAGGTTTCATACTAGAACAAAGGTTTCACACTAGAACAAAGGTTTCACACACTAGAACAAAGGTTTCACACACTAGAACAAAGGTTTCACACACTAGAACAAAGGTTTCATACACTAGAACAAAGGTTTCACATACTAGAACAAAAGTTTCACACACTAAAACAAAAGTTTCACACACTAGAACAAAGGTTTCACACACTAGAACAAAAGTTTCACACACTAGAACAAAGGTTTCACACACTAGAACAAAGGTTTCACACACTAGAACAAAGGTTTCACACACTAGAACAAAGGTTTCACACACTAGAACAAAGGTTTCACACTAGAACAAAGGTTTCACACACTAGAACAAAAGTTTCATACACTAGAACAAAGGTTTCATACACTAGAACAAAGGTTTCACACACTAGAACAAAGGTTTCACACACTAGAACAAAGGTTTCACACACTAGAACAAAGGTTTCACACACTAGAACAAAAGTTTCACATACTAGAACAAAGGTTTCACACACTAGAACAAAGGTTTCACACACTAAAACAAAAGTTTCACACACTAGAACAAAAGTTTCACACACTAGAACAAAAGTTTCACACACTAGAACAAAAGTTTCACACACTAGAACAAAGGTTTCACACACTAGAACAAAGGTTTCACACACTAGAACAAAGGTTTCACACACTAGAACAAAGGTTTCACACTAGAACAAAGGTTTCACACACTAGAACAAAAGTTTCACACACTAGAACAAAGGTTTCACACACTAGAACAAAGGTTTCACACACTAGAACAAAGGTTTCACACACTAGAACAAAGGTTTCACACACTAAGTGAGAGAGAGAAGAGAGAGAGAGAGAGAGAGAGAGAGAGAGACGATAGTAAACCATCCTATAGTAACGATGATAGCCAATCAGCAAGCAGGAAAACAAAAAAAGGTATCCAATCAAACCAAGAACATGATTGCTTAGCCAATCAGAGCGGGTGTTTGGTGGGCGGCGGTAGTAACGACCAATTACACTCAATTACCTCAGGTAAGATGATTAATTGAGGTAGGTGGTGGGGGAGGGGGCGACGCTCCCTCCTGAATCCCCGGGTGAGGTTGCTAGTAGGGTATTAACTAGATAACTAGAGCATCTAGGAACCCAGCTCCACCAAGCCTGGGAGGGGGAGGGAGGGGGGTGACTTGGGATATCAGCCAATGGGGAGGCGTAGTGGGAGTGCACGGGGAGGAGTGCCAAAAGCCCTGGACCAATCAATAACCAGCGTGGGCGGGGCCTAGGGTCATCCGCAGAAGCCTCAGCCAATCACCTGCCTTTAAAGGCAGAGTTTGTGTGCCTTATGGGGGAGAAATTGTTTTACATAGCTCTGTGGTTGAGTTTACAGTCGTCGTGCACGGTGCACAGCTGGTGTGCACCACCTGCTGTGTACCTGCCACCCTATGACTCAGCTGTGACTTCCATCCGTACCCCCGTGTACCTGTTTCCTGCCTCTCAACCACTTCATTCTTCTCTACCCTATCAATTCAACCCCCAGAGTATTTTATGTCTCCCTCCTGGTTCTTCCAGGTCATGACAAACACATGATGTAACTTACTAACCTGCACATCATCTACTCCTGAAGCTGTGTATGGAGGCTAATTCAAGCAGCTCCTAGCCAAGTGGCTCCATCTGTCCCATACACTTAAAGTAACTTGTTTTACATTACTCAGTGCTCTTAGTAATGAAGTCTAAAACACTCTAAAGAATATCAGAAGTAATAACTCACTGTCACACACACACACAGTACTAATGAAACTTTCTCATTATCTACGTCCCTCGTGTGTACACTCTTACATTAGTCCCTCTCTCTCTCTCTCTCTCTCTCTCTCTCTCTCTCTCTCTCTCTCTCATCCTCTTATCTGTTTATTGTAGCTCCTTGTTATCTTTCTTTCAAATCCCTTTCGGTCCCCTTTTCCAGCGTTCATCACTGGTCCAGCTCTTCCTGGAGCGTATCTCTGACCTCCCTTGTGTTTATCACTCTTAGAATTTTTACATTAGAGAGATGTAAGATTATGCGAGATCACTTACGTAAATTAGAAACAGCGGTGGACCCAGTACTGATACTGGGTCCACTCTTGCTGAGGGACTCCACTGCTACTCTCACGTTTCGTCTCTTGTCTTTTACTGCTATGTTTCTGGTTTGATGTTTCGCTTTCTTGTAATCCAAGAGAACCGCGTCCAAGTTAACCCTGGTTTCCCTCTTTTATCTCTGTAACTTTGTCGTAAAAATCAAGAAGATTGTCAAACAGGATTTACCGCCCTTGAGTCAGAGTTCAGATGTCCTCTCCTGCAGATGATGCCTCAGTCACCATCACCAGATGATGCCTCAGTCACCATCACCAGATGATGCCTCAGTCACCATCACCAGATGATGCCTCAGTCATCATCACCAGATGATGCCTCAGTCACCATCACCAGATGATGCCTCAGTCACCATCACCAGATGATGCCTCAGTCACCATCACCAGATGATGCCTCAGTCACCATCACCAGATGATGCCTCAGTCACCATCACCAGATGATGCCTCAGTCACCATCACCAGATGATGCCTCAGTCACCATCACCAGATGATGCCTCAGTCACCATCACCAGATGATGCCTCAGTCACCATTTTACCATCTTCGGAACTTTGGCTAGTATGCATGTGACACATGTCTGTGGTTCAGTGACACATGTCTGTGGTTCAGTGACACATGTCTGTGGTTCAGTGACACATGTCTGTGGTTCAGTGACACATGTCTGTGGTTCAGTGACACATGTCTGTGGTTCAGTGACACATGTCTGTGGTTCAGTGACACAGGTCTGTGGTTCAGTGACACAGGTCTGTGGTTCAGTGACACATGTCTGTGGTTCAGTGACACATGTCTGTGGTTCAGTGACACAGGTCTGTGGTTCAGTGACACAGGTCTGTGGTTCAGTGACACATGTCTGTGGTTCAGTGACACATGTCTGTGGTTCAGTGACACATGTCTGTGGTTCAGTGACACATGTCTGTGGTTCAGTGACACATGTCTGTGGTTCAGTGACACATGTATGTGGTTCAGTGACACATGTCTGTGGTTCAGTGACACAGGTATGTGGTTCAGTGACACATGTCTGTGGTTCAGTGACACATGTCTGTGGTTCAGTGACACATGTATGTGGTTCAGTGACACATGTCTGTGGTTCAGTGACACATGTCTGTGGTTCAGTGACACAGGTCTGTGGTTCAGTGACACATGTCTGTGGTTCAGTGACACATGTCTGTGGTTCAGTGACACATGTCTGTGGTTCAGTGACACAGGTCTGTGGTTCAGTGACACATGTCTGTGGTTCAGTGACACAGGTCTGTGGTTCAGTGACACAGGTCTGTGGTTCAGTGACACATGTCTGTGGTTCAGTGACACATGTCTGTGGTTCAGTGACACAGGTCTGTGGTTCAGTGACACAGGTCTGTGGTTCAGTGACACATGTCTGTGGTTCAGTGACACATGTCTGTGGTTCAGTGACACATGTCTGTGGTTCAGTGACACATGTCTGTGGTTCAGTGACACATGTCTGTGGTTCAGTGACACATGTATGTGGTTCAGTGACACATGTCTGTGGTTCAGTGACACAGGTATGTGGTTCAGTGACACATGTCTGTGGTTCAGTGACACATGTCTGTGGTTCAGTGACACATGTATGTGGTTCAGTGACACATGTCTGTGGTTCAGTGACACATGTCTGTGGTTCAGTGACACAGGTCTGTGGTTCAGTGACACATGTCTGTGGTTCAGTGACACATGTCTGTGGTTCAGTGACACATGTCTGTGGTTCAGTGACACAGGTCTGTGGTTCAGTGACACATGTCTGTGGTTCAGTGACACAGGTCTGTAGTTCAGGACCTCGTACCTGCTGCCTTGCTTCAAGGACAAACTTTACATCCCCCATATTTCTAGCTCCTGACCTGCTATCATGAACCTGCTGAAGATTGTACCTACCAGTCCTTGAAGACCTGTCACTTGCCACTGTTTATATTCTATGAAGCTCTCTGAATCACACTCTTACGAACCACTGTATTCTATGACAACAACTACGGTGCTCCTCACCAACTCCAAGACTGAGAGACTGATTACCTCGTCTTCTGTATATAGTTTTCCTGTCTTCCAATTATGTCCTTGAATTTGTATTGGTAAAGCCACTGGATGGCGAAACGTCTACAGTAATGTTGCACATGTGTGTAATTCTTTAGTCATGTGTGTGTAGTTGTGCTGAACCAGCTGTCTCCTTCACGTATAGGATACAATGTTGTTTTCAAAACTGCCTCTCCACTTTCTAATTCTCGCATATTTATTGCTGGCTCTCTTTTGATCTTTCTCCTGTTGCTGTCCTCTGTTTCACTCGTACTTGTCCTCTCTCTTTGTCCTGTATTTTTGTCTTCGATGCTCGACATTGATCTGTGTTCTGTGACTGTTGGGCGTCTGCTGTGTGCCTGCTGTGTGTTTGTTGTGGCTGTGTGTCTGCTGTGGCTGTGTGTCTGCTGTGGCTGTGCGTCTGCTGTGTCTCCTCCGTGTCACTGCTCTTTAAATATTTATCTTCATTCAGACTAGTTGCCTTTCCCATCGTGTACTCACCGATGTGTATTTACGCGGGCTCGAATCACGGCTCTTGGCTCCTCTTACAGTTCCCTCGATCTGCCTTACAAACTTCCGACTTCTTAAGACATCATACCTAGTACCACGAGATTGCACAATTTTGGCCGTTATAGACCTCAGCAAGTAGTGAGGAGTGGGGAAGGTACCCCCACACCACACCCATACCTGTTACCCCACACCCACACATCACACACCCCCACTAACCTTTCCAGGTTTATCACCCACATACAACTGCCGTCTTCATGATCTTGAACTATATATAACAGTACTGTTTTTTACTAGTATCAGTTAGTAACCTTCTTAGAACAATGACCCTGTGTTAAGACACACACACCATACACACACATACAAGACATACACTACACAGGTGACAGGACCTAGGGTGGCACACCTCCACGACACTAGGTCACCCACCTGCAGTGTGATACTCACACCTCCACACCCATACACTCACACCACTACCACACCATACACTCACACACACCACCACTCACACCACCCACACTCACTACACCACACCCAACATACACTCACACCACACCACACACATCACTCACACCACTACCACACCTCACTCACCCACTACCACACCATACACTCACACCACTACCACCACAACATCCCCCTACACTCACACCACTACCACACACATACACTCACACACCACCACACCCATACACTCACACCACTACCACACCCATACACTCACACCACTACCACACACATACACTCACACCACTACCACACACATACACTCACACCACTACCACACACATACACTCACACCACTACCACACACATACACTCACACCACTACCACACACATACACTCACACCCCACCACCACACACATACACTCACACCACACCACACACATACACTCACACACTACCACACACACACTCACCCCACACCACCACATACACTCACACCACTACCACACACATACACTCACACCACTACCACACACATACACTCACACCACTACCACACACATACACTCACACCACTACCCCCACACATACACCACACCACCACCACACACATACACTCACACCACTACCACACACATACACTCACACCACCTACCACACACATACACTCACACACCACCACCACATACACTCACACCACTACCACACACATACACTCACACCACTACCACACACAGACAATCACACCACCACCACCACATACACTCACACCACTACCACACACAGACACTCACACCACCACCACACATACACTCACACACTACCACACACATACACTCACACCACTACCACACACATACACTCACACCACTACCACACACATACACTCACACCACTACCACACACATACACTCACACCACTACCACACACATACACTCACACCACTACCACACACATACACTCACACACTACCACACACATGACAATCACACCACCACCACCACATACACTCACACCACTACCACACACATACACTCACACCACTACCACACACAGAAAATCACACCACCACCACCACATACACTCACACCACTACCACACACATACACTCACACACTACCACACACAGACAATCACACCACCACCACCACATACACTCACACCACTACCACACACATACACTCACACCACTACCACACACATACACTCACACCACTACCACACACATACACTCACACCACTACCACACACAACAATCACACCACACCACCACATACACTCACACACTACCACACACATACACTCACACCACTACCACACACATACACTCACACCACTACCACACACATACACTCACACCACCACCACACACATACACTCACACCACACCATACCTCACACCACACCACACAATCACTCACACCACCACCACCACATACACTCACACCACTACCACACACATACACTCACACCACTACCACACACATACACTCACACCACTACCACACACATACACTCACACCACTACCACACACATACAATCACACCACTACCACACACATACACTCACACCACTACCACACACATACACTCACACCACTACCACACACATACACTCACACCACTACCACACACATACACTCACACCACACCACACACATACACTCACACCACTACCACACACAGACACTCACACCACTACCACACACATACACTCACACCACTACCACCACATACACTCACACCACTACCACACACATACACTCACACCACTACCACCACATACACTCACACCACTACCACACACATACACTCACACCACCACCACACACATACACTCACACACTACCACACACATACACTCACACCACACCACACACATACACTCACACCACTACCACACACATACACTCACACCACCACCACCACATACAGACACACACACACGATAAGGTGGACAGGACCAGAATATTTCAGAGATGGGACACAGCAACAAGGGGACACAGCAACAAGGGGACACAGCTGGAAGTTAAACTCAGATAACCCACAGGGATGTTAGGAAGTATTTTTTCAGCCTTAGAGCTGATAGGAAGTGGAGTAATCTATAGAGCGAAGGATCCATACATAGCTTTAAGAAGAGGTGCAATAAGGCTCTTGGAGCAGGGAGAGAGTGGACTAGTAGCGACCAGCGAAGAGGCGGAGCCAGGAACTAAGACTCGACCCCTACACACACATAAGACTGAGGTAGGTAGTCACAGAATAAGAAGAAATGACTGCCGGGAACTTAGAACCACAACAGATCAAACTACAATGGAAGACATACACAGAATGAACAAGTTACTGAAGGAACTTTATACAACAAAAACCTAGGAACCTGACAACACATCCCTGAACCTGACAACACATCCCTGAACCTGACAACACATCCCTGAACCTGACAACACATCCCTGAACCTGACAACACATCCCTGAACCTGACAACACATCCCTGAACCTGGCAACGCATCCCTGAACCTGACAACACATCCCTGAACCTGACAACACATCCCTGAACCTCAACGTTACAAGACATTCATAAGGTCAGTGTAGTGAGTGACACATTTCTGGCAGTTCATAGTGAAGATGCTGAACAAGACACTGGTGATACATAACTAGTTGATACCTGCACGATGGCACTAGTAGTGCCTATATCAAAACTTGTACACTGAATGTGCTGTTATCTCCGACGTTTGTCGTGGCCAGAGTAATGTAGTAGTGTTAAGAGGGAAGATACAGCAGTACTTAGATAGCAACACCACCTTCTTCAGTGAAAATAAACAGCATATAATTACTAAGATAAAGTAGAGAGAGAGAGAGAGAGAGAGAGAGAGAGAGAGAGAGTGGACTGCATATTGCTGGACTGCAGGCGAGCATATGACAGAGTTCACCATCACAACATGGATTACAAGCTAGAAAAACCAGCAGGGATGAAAGAAAGACTTCTCCACTGGCTCCAGGAGTGCCTGGAAGACAGAGCCAGCGTGCCAGTACAATAGGAAATACCGGGATGAACTAGCATCATAAGTGTGGAGCCACAAAGGTTTAGAACCAGTGGTGTGAACAAGACAGGTGAGTAGGACCTTGAGGTGTGTTCCAAAACCAGAAGACAGAGAACTTTAAGTCCTTGTTTGCCAATTATGTGAAACTGAGAGCTCACGAAGAGGAGAGAGAGAGAGAGAGAGAGAGAGAGAGAGAGAGAGAGAGAGAGAGAGAGAGAGAGAGCTTGCAGTGAGATTTAAGCAGGTTGGCAAGTGGCTGCTGGAGTCCAACCCAAGAAGTGCAAGGCCATGAACCTGAAAGAGAAGACGGGAAGGGAGTACAGAATGGAAGGAGAGCGAGCATAACGAAGTGAACATCACACAGAACATATCACTGACGGAGCCCTGCACTAAAGAGGTTGTGGCAGGTGAAGGCAAGACTGGGATAAGTGAGGAGGGCAGGGGAAGGAGACAATAATGAGAATAGACAAGTTACATAACCCCATCTACTATTATAACTTCCTCCTCTAGAATTCAAACTAGTATACAGTGTGGCAATTCTCTCTCTCTCTCTCTCTCTCTCTCTCTGAGAGAGGCTGTGAGAGGAAAGTGTAGAGAAGGGGTATATGAATGAGAGGAATAAGGAGAGGGGGATGAGAAGGGGACAAGGGAGGTGTTGAATGAGAGGGAAGAGAAGGGGAAAAGAGTAAGTTAGAGAGGAAGAATTGTGAGAGGACAGAGGCAGCAGATAAATGAAGAGAGGGGAGTGAGGAAGAGGAAGCAGTGAACCAGGGAAGAGGAGAAACAGAGGAGAAGTGTTGAGTTGCCAGCAAGTATTGTAAGGCCAGAGGGGAAATTACAAGTAAACGACCCTCTGAGGGGAAGAAGGGAAGATATGCACTCTGAGGGGAAGAGGAAGGGAAGGTAGACACTGAGGGGAAGAGGAAGGGAAGGTAGACACTGAGGGGAAGAGGAAGCCTCTGAGGGGAAGTAATGAAGTCATTATCAAACATAACTTAAAGTTTGACACAATGTTTTGTTGGTAAGTGTTAAAGTTGAGGGTTGACAATCTTCCAGGTGAAGTGTTAACATTATCTTTCTACTGGAGAGGGAGAGAGAGAGAGAGAGAGAGAGAGAGAGAGAGAGAGAGAGAGAGAGAGAGAGAGAGAGAGAGAGAGAGAGATCAGTAGAAGGAGAGTGGGATTGTCACCCTGGAGGGTTACTAACTCAGGATAACCCAAGAAAGCCAAGCAGTGTGGCTTACATCCAGTCTGGTCCTTCCCACAACATATGCCCAGGTACCTATTTACTGCTAGGTGAAGAGTGGGCAGCAGGTGCTAGGTGAAGAGTGGGCAGCAGGTGCTGGGTGAAGAGTGGGCAGCAGGTACTGGGTGAAGAGTGGGCAGCAGGTACTGGGTGAAGAGTGGGCAGCAGGTGCTGGGTGAAGAGTGGGCAGCAGGTACTGGGTGAAGAGTGGGCAGCAGGTACTGGGTGAAGAGTGGGCAGCAGGTACTGGGTGAAGAGTGGGCAGCAGGTGCTGGGTGAAGAGTGGGCAGCAGGTGCTGGGTGAAGAGTGGGCAGCAGGTACTGGGTGAAGAGTGGGCAGCAGGTGCTAGGTGAAGAGTGGGCAGCAGGTGCTGGGTGAAGAGTGGGCAGCAGGTGCTAGCATACACACGCCCCCTCGCCCAGGATTGGACCCGGCGCTCCCTGTTGTTAACACGGTATCTCTAAGTGGCACTCACTGGCACTCTCCTTACACTTGAGCTCCTGGGAGGACACACACTTAGTGAGATTAAGTGATTGTAGCCAAGAGGACAGTTAAGTGGTGGCTGAAGTGTGTGAGGCACTTGTCTTCTAGTGAAGAGGCAGAGGGAGGAGTTGAATGACAGCTCTAGGCCTTTCGTGTTGCAATCAACACACCATCAGGAGCTTGCAATGTTGCAGAAATGAGTAGGAAGTCCAGGTAGATCTGTTCAAGGGAACGACTCTAGCTCCTGGGCCCACCTCCTGACTCCCCTGGAATGGTGACTCAACTAAGAGCACGACAATAACATTAAGAACAAGAACACACCAATAACATCAAGAACAAGAACACACCAATAACATCAAGAACAAGAACAAGGCGATGTTTCTGGTCTAGACAACCGGTATCTATCGACGCCTGATAGACAGGTGTGGATAGATGAGGAGCCTGGGGGATTCAGGCTAGACTGGACTGATAGATGTCGATAGATGAGGACACTGTGGGATGCCTCCTCTTTATTCTCCTCTCTTTCCTCTCATCTTTCTTCTACTATATTGTCGTTTTTCTCCTCTATCCCTCTTCCTCTTCTCCTCTATTCCCCTTCCTCTTCTTCTTCCCTCTTACAATGTAGACAGAGTGGCACACTTCCCCCTCCTCCACCACCCTCAGTCACCTCTTCGTACTCCCCCTTCCCCACACCCCTTTTTCCTGATATCACCCCTCCCTCCCTCCCCCTCCCTCCCTCCCCCTCCCCTTCAACATGGGTCTGGTATAAGCAATATAACTTTAACATTGACACCCCTCCTGTCAGTCCACCACACCAATACTGCACCCCACTCACTCTCATCTCTGCCCACTCACTCTCTTCCCACTCACAATAGGCCTAAGAACTAGGCCTCAAAAAGGTTAACAGGAGTACATCTGGATTTATATCTACCATAAGGCTGACCCTATCTTTGGAATTTAGTTTGATCTTCTCTATATACACCAAACTGGTAACCAATCTTCAACCTGACTACTGCAACATCAATGTGTTTACTTTGCAAGTTGATCCATACATACAGACAATATCTACCCAGGCTTCTAACTAGACAGCAAATACATCTACCACACACACACACACACACACACACACACACACACACACACACACACACACAAAGTTTCACAAAAATAGAGTAAATTAATCTTGCCTGAGGCAACACGTACAAGACTCGGTGTTATTGTTGTGTTGGTGACATTTTCATACAGAAGGCCTAGGGTTGTGGAGGGTTGGGGGGCAGAAAGGTGGCAGGAGAGGGGATGGGGGTAAAAGGTGTGCACTACCAGGTTCTGGCTTAAAAAATACAGCGACCTGGAGGAGGGTTTAGACTGAAGCTCTGAAAACCCGAAGCCTCGGAGGCTGGAAGCTCTTCTCTGCAGAATATTATGGCCGGTCCAGGAGCTGCAACCTGGACTCTTAATAGATGTAATGTGACGACTGATAGATGGAGTCTTATGACTGATAGATGGAGTCTTATGACTGATAGATGGAATCTTATGACTGATAGATGGAGTCTTATGACTAATAGATGGAGTCTTATGACTGATAGATGGAGTCTTATGACTGATAGATGGAGTCTTATGACTGATAGATGGAGTCTTATGACTGATAGATGGAGTCTTATGACTGATAGAATCTCACAGATTTGCTTGATTTACACACACACACACACCTGGCCTGTGGCACTAAAATGGAGGACAGGGAACGAGAGAAGCATAATGAAGGAGGAAGAAGCAAAAAGGAAGGAGGAGGATAAGTAGGGTGTGGCACTGGAGTGCCAGCAGTGCCAACCATTACACAGGCACTCCTTGACACCAAGTTAAGGCACCAGTGTTGACAATTTTAAAAGAAACCAAAAGTATCTCTTAACCCTGCTAGGAACCCTGTATTTATCTCTATAATAATAATAATACTTAACAATAATAATTAATACAATAATTATAATTATAAGCGCTAAACCCACAAAGGTCATACAGCAATAATGATAATAGGCAGTTAACTACCCTTGGACAATGTGGTAGCATCTCCTGAGTTTGATGACCCTGGCACCGACTTAATGACCCTGGCCCTGACCTAGATGACCGTGACACTGACTTAATGACCATGGCACTGACCTAGATGACCCTGGCACTGACTTAATAACCATGACACTGACCTAAATGACCGTGGAACCGACTTAATGACCATGGCACTGACCTAGATGACCCTGGCACTGACCTAGATGACAGTGGCACTGACCTAGATGACTTTGGCACTGACCTAGATGACCGTGGCACCGACTTAATGACCATAGCACTGACCTAGATGACCTTGGCACTGACCTAGATGACAGTGGCACTGACTGGCACTGACCCAATGACCGTGTCACTGACTAACTGAACTTTATCATGTGGGAGCTTTACAACTAAGAGGTATATACACATGTGTATATCTTTCAGCGTATATACACTGGAGAGTTTACATTAAACTCTATTTTAGGCATTAAGGTATTGTTGACCGGTGTACTGGTGACGGTCACCCTTAATGACCCTTGTGTTACTGACAGGCTTTAAACCCAACGAACCGCCCAATCCCACAGAACGCTGTAGTAGATAGGCTTTAAACCCAACGAACCGCCCAATCCCACAGAACGCTGTAGTAGATAGGCTTTAAACCCGACGAACCGCCGAATCCCACAGAACGTTGTAGTAGATAGGCTTTAAACTGCTTTTGTCTTCACACTACTTGTCCCAACCTCCTCCTGGTCCATGGGGGTCAGCGCCCCCGCAGCACGTTCCCAGATCTTGAAGACAGTTAGGAGTATCCTGGGAAGTCCTGATGGTGACCCCGAGTATGCTAGGAAGTCGTGATGGTGACCCTGAGTATGCTAGGAAGTCGTGATGGTGACCCTGAGCATGCTAAGAAGTCGTGGTGACTGAATATGCTAGGAAGTCCTGATGGTGACTGAGTATGCTAGGAAGCCATGATGGTGACCCTGAGTATGCTAGGAAGTCGTGATGGTGACCCTGAGTATGCTAGGAAGTCGTGATGGTGACCATGAGTGCCCTAGTATGTCGTGAGTGTCAGTAGCTATGTGTTGTAGTGTAGAAGACAGGTATTTCTGGTGGCATCAGTAGTAACACTGACTAGTGCCATCATCATCATCATCATAAGGGCCATCATGCCATCAGTGTACATTATTACGCCGCTGCCGCCTTCCCCTCCCGCTGCCGCCGCCCACATTCACTGTCGTAGTCGGCTGCTCTCAGCTGCTAAATTATAGATTAGCCAGGTTACAGCAGTAACAGTAGCAGTAGCAGAGGTAGCAGTAATAGCAGCAGTAAGAATAGCAGTAACAACAGCAGCAGAAGAAACACCGCCACACAAACTACGCACCACACTAGCTGCAACACTAGCAAGAAAAACCAGGACTAACGAATTAACAGAAGCAGTATTAGGAATAACAGTAGCAGTATTAGTAGCAGTAGTGTAGAAGAACCAGCAGCAGCAGCAGTAGTAGTAATAGCAGCAGCAGCACCAGCAGCAGCACCAGCAGCAGCAGCACCAGCAGCAGAAGCAGCAGCAGCATCCGACGCAGCAGCAGCATCCGACGCAGCGATCAATATGAGTGTAGTGTAACTCCCAGCATCCCTCCCTCTCCTCTCCCCTGTACTCTGCCCACTGTTACACTCACTCCCACGTACACCCATATTACACACATATATATATATATTGCAAAACAACTACGGGGGGAGGAGTCGAATGATAGCTCTAGGCCTTTCGTGTTGCAATCAACACATCATCAGGAGCTTGCAATGTTGCAGAAAAGGGGGAGGTCGTCCAGCAAATGCGATCACAGGAAAACACCTTTGCTTCCATGGTTGTTTTGGTCACCGTGGAATGATTGTTGGTGCCACACACACACACACACACACACACACACACACACACACACAAACACACACACACACACACGCTGGTGGGTTGACCATCTCAGAAACTGCTTATCTCCTGGGAATTTTTAGGCAGATTTAGTGGGTGGCGGGTCTCTGGCCACCCACTGCAGATGGGTATAAAGGCACACTGCTGAGGAGGGTACAGAGGTACGCTACTGAGGGGAGTACAAAGGTATATACTCTTACTGAGAGGAAAACTATTGTACTAGTGAGTACAACATTTGTGGCACTGTAATGACCTGGGCAATACAAAGCAATGTTGGGTCTCGCTAAAAAATCTCTTTCAGGTCTGATTAACGAAGAGACCAAAACGATACGTTTAATGAGGCGACGCATTAACCACGGTGATTTTTCAATTTAACCCAGCTGATAGGACGACCAAAACTGCTCAGGTGGACACAAACAACCTTGCTAAACGAGGGTTACCTGCTGAGTACTAGTGTTGTGAGGGTCTTGTTAAACGAGGGTTACTCGTTAGACCTGCATCAAATCTTTTATACTGTAGACATGGTACCATCTGACACACACACACGGGGCCAGGAGCTATGAATCGACCCCTGCAACCATAATTAGGTGAGTACACACACGACTAACAGAGGCCGCAGCACCACCATAGAGCCCACAGGAAGTAAGTGTGGAGGGTTGTGACTTCAAGAAGATGAACTGACATCCCAAGCCAGGTAAACCAATGACATCCCAAGCCAGGTATACCATAAGACATCCCAAGCCAGGTAAACCAATGACATCCCAAGCCAGGTAAACCAATGACATCCCAAGCCAGGTAAACCAATGACATCCCAAGCCAGGTAAACCAATGACATCCCAAGCCAGGTATACCATATGACATCCCAAGCCAGGTATACCAATGACATCCCAAGCCAGGTAAACCATAAGACATCCCAAGCCAGGTAAACCAATGACATCCCAAGCCAGGTATACCAATGACATCCCAAGCCAGGTAAACCAATGACATCCCAAGCCAGGTAAACCATAAGACATCCCAAGCCAGGTAAACCAATGACATCCCAAGCCAGGTATACCAATGACATCCCAAGCCAGGTATACCATAAGACATCCCAAGCCAGGTAAACCAAGACATCCCAAGCCAGGTAAACCAATGACATCCCAAGCCAGGTAAACCAATGACATCCCAAGCCAGGTATACCATAAGACATCCAGCCAGGTAAACCAATGACATCCCAAGCAGGTATACCATAAGACATATCCAAGCCAGGTAAACCAATGCATCCCAAGCCAGGTAAACCAATGACATCCAAGCCAGGTAAACCAATGACTCCCAAGCCAGGGTAACCATGACATCCCAAGCCAGGTAAACCAATGACATCCCAAGCCAGGTAAACCAATGACATCCCAAGCCAGGTATACCATAAGACATCCCAAGCCAGGTAAACCAATGACATCCCAAGCCAGGTATACCATAAGACATCCCAAGCCAGGTAAACCAATGACATCCCAAGCCAGGTATACCATAAGACATCCAAGCCAGGTAAACCAATGACATCCCAAGCCAGGTCAAAACCATAAAAAGACATCCCAAGCCAGGTAAACCAATGACATCCCAAGCCAGGTATACCAATGATATCCCAAGCCAGGTAAACCAATGACATCCCAAGCCAGGTATACCATAAGACATCCCAAGCCAGGTAAACCAATGACATCCCAAGCCAGGTATACCATAAGACATCCCAAGCCAGGTAAACCAATGACATCCCAAGCCAGGTATACCATAAGACATACCAAGCCAGGTAAACCAATGACATCCCAAGCCAGGTATACCAATGACATCCCAAGCCAGGTAAACCAATGACATCCCAAGCCAGGTAAACCAATGACATCCCAAGCCAGGTAAACCAATGACATCCCAAGCCAGGTAAACCAATGACATCCCAAGCCAGGTAAACCAATGACATACCAAGCCAGGTAAACCAATGACATCCCAAGCCAGGTAAACCAATGACATCCCAAGCCAGGTAAACCAATGACATCCCAAGCCAGGTAAACCAATGACATCCCAAGCCAGGTATACCATAAGACATACCCAAGCCAGGTAAACCAATGACATCCCAAGCCAGGTATACCATAAGACATCCCTGCCAGGTAAACCAATGACATCCAAGCCAGGTATACCATAAGACATCCCAAGCCAGGTAAACCAATGACATCCCAAGCCAGGTAAACCAATGACATCCCAAGCCAGGTAAACCAATGACATCCGCTAAGCCAGGTATACCAATGACATCCCAAGCCAGGTAAACCAATGACATCCCAAGCCAGGTATACCATAAGACATCCCAAGCCAGGTAAACCAATGACATCCCAAGCCAGGTAAACCAATGACATCCCAAGCCAGGTAAACCAATGACATCCCAAGCCAGGTATACCATAAGACATCCCAAGCCAGGTAAACCAATGACATCCCAAGCCAGGTAAACCAATGACATCCCAAGCCAGGTAAACCAATGACATCCCAAGCCAGGTAAACCAATGACATCCCAAGCCAGGTATACCAATGATATCCCAAGCCAGGTAAACCAATGACATCCCAAGCCAGGTAAACCTTGAGATGGAACATACACAAAGGGGTGAAAGCACTTAGTACACCCCTTACTCCGCACACCCCTCACCCCCTACCACCTTACAGGAGGGGGAGATAAAGGAAGGGGAGGGAGTGGTATCAGGGAGGGGGAACTATGTACTTAGAATGTTGTGGGAGGGGCCACGCCCATTCCACTCTCCTTCCATCTTCTTCCTCTCCCTTATTAACGTGGGAGAGGAGGGGAGGGGGTTGAGGGGTTACCTTAGTAGTGTGTAAGTCTCTCGTCCCCTCAATTTACCCCCTCCAGGTGTCTTCTCCTACCCATCTCTGGTGTCAGGTTCACCCCCCTGACACTACCACCCCAACACTGCTGACACCCAGGAACCACCCCAACAATGCTGACACCCAGGAACCACCCCAACAATGCTGACACCCAGGAACCACCACCTCAACACTGCTGACACCCAGGCACTACCCCAACACTGCTGACACCCAGGAACCACCACCCCAACACTGCTGACACCCAGGAACCACCACCCCAACACTGCTGACACCAGGAACCACCACCTAAACACTGCTGACACCCTGGCACCACCCTAACACTGCCGACACCCAGGCACCACCCCAACACTGCTGACACAAAGGAACCCCCCCCAACACTGCTGACACCCAGGCACCACCCTAACACTGCCGACACCCAGGCACCACCCCAACACTGCTGACACCCAGGAACCACCACCCCAACACTGCTGACACCCAGGAACCACCACCCCAGCACTGCTGACACCCAGGCACCACCCTAACACTGCCGACACCCAGGCACCACCCCAACACTGCTGACACCCAGGAACCACCACCCCAACACTGCTGGCACCAGGAACCACCACCCCAACACTGCTGACACCAGGAACCACCACCCCAACACTGCTGACACCCAGGAACCACCACCCCAACACTGCTGGCACCAGGAACCACCACCCCAACACTGCTGGCACCAGGAACCACCACCCCAACACTGATGACACCAGGAACCACCACCCCAACACTGCTGACACCCAGGCACCACCCCAACACTGCTGGCACCAGGAACCACCACCCCAACACTGATGACACCAGGAACCACCACCCCAACACTGCTGACACCCAGGCATCACCCCAACACTGCCGACACCCAGGCACCACCCCAACACTGCTGACACCCAGGCACCACCCCAACACTGCCGACACCCAGGCACCACCCCAACACTGCTGGCACCAGGAACCACCACCTCAACACTGCTGACACGAGGAACCACCACCCCAACACTGCTGACACCCAGGCACCACCCCAACACTGCTGACACCCAGGAACCACCACCCCAACACTGCTGACACGAGGAACCACCACCCCAACACTGCCGACACCCAGGCACCACCCCAACACTGCTGACACCCAGGAACCACCACCCCAACACTGCTGACACGAGGAACCACCACCCCAACACTGCTGACACGAGGAACCACCACCCCAACACTGCCGACACCCAGGCACCACCCCAACACTGCCGACACCCAGGCACCACCCTAACACTGCCGACACCCAGTCACCACCCCAACACTGCTGACACCCAGGAACCACCACCCCAACACTGCTGACACCCAGGAACCACTACCCCAACACTGCTGACACGAGGAACCACCACCCCAACACTGCTGACACGAGGAACCACCACCCCAACACTGCCGACACCCAGGCACCACCCCAACACTGCCGACACCCAGGCACCACCGCAACACTGCCGACACCCAGGCACCACCCCAACACTGCCGACACCCAGGCACCACCGCAACACTGCTGACACCCAGGCACCACCCCAACACTGCCGACACCCAGGCACCACCGCAACACTGCTGACACCCAGGAACCACCACCCCAACACTGCCGACACCCAGGCACCACCGCAACACTGCTGACACCCAGGAACCACCGCAACACTGATGACACCAGGAACCACCACCCCAACACTGCCGACACCCAGGCACCACCCCAACACTGCCGACACCCAGGCACCACCGCAACACTGCTGACACCCAGGAACCTAGCTCCTGCTAGGAACACCAAACACTACACAGGTGGTACGGAAATGGTACACAATACCCACAAGGTGATGAATTAGACACATGTGCAACATCTGGGTATTTTTACAGACGTTTCTCCAACTGGTGGCTTTATCAATACAAGGGAGCGTTGACTCCCGGAACAGCCTCCAGGTATACACCCTCCAGGTACTGTAGCATACCTATAACGGTGATTTAAAGTACACAAGTGTATATCCAGAGATACGTGACGGTGTATACATTCTGTATAGCCACACAAACATTACCACAAAGCCACTACAACCAGTAAGGTGAGAGACCTGTGAACCGGTGAAGGCACCCACAGAAAAACCTGTAATATACCTGTCATCGGTGTCTAGTTTTTGTCCTGTGTACATGACTTCCATTATGGCGATCGTTTGATCAACTAGGCTATTGATCCCCATCACACACACGCCTACACAGCCATCACAACCTGGCTGATCCAGCACATCGTCTAGCACCTTTCTCAAATTTCTTCCAGCAATTTTTCCAATAGTTAAGCAAGACCTGCGAAACAGCTGGCAATCTTTACTGTTGAAACGTTTCGCCCGCTCATCAGTCTTATTCAATCTAAAACAGATATTTCAGATATCTGTTAGTTGAAGAGTCTTGGACCACGGATGTTGACATAGTGTTCTCGTATTGTACCCATGGCTCCCTGGTTTTTTTAATAGGATTTACACTACTCCCTTATCTTGAGGCCTGGTCAGGGACTGGGCCTCAGGGGTGTTGACCCCCGGAACACCCTCCAAGTGGACTCCAGATACGATCTCTTACTCCAGTGTGAAGATTGGGAAGGTGACCCTCCAACATAGTACTTTATATTATCAGGTATCTCCCTCTCTTTAAGACGTTCCATTCCTCTAAGTATACTTGCTTTAAGAGGCACCTAAGTTTCCCCGTTTTCTAATTACATGTTCACTTTCCCCACATAATCTACCTTGTCTATAATTATTATCGCATTTGCTTTATTTCGTAAGGTGAAGTCCAGGATCTTTCCTTAATTCATGGTATAACTTAACAAATATTTGAAGACAATTGTGTTGCAGAGGTGTGAGCAAAGCTCAGACCTCTGCAACACAAGATTTTTGAAAGTATTTTAAGAAGCAAGATTACGAGTCACGTGGAATCACAGATGTTGCACAATCCAGATCAACTTGTGCTCAGAACAGGTCTCTCCTGCCTCTCACAACTGCTGCACCATTAACACATGCTCTTCAAGACAGACAAAACGCAGATGCAGTATACACTGACGTTGCAAAAGCCTTTCACAAGTGCAACCATAGGGTTATTACACACAAAACACGTGTAAAGAAAGGTGGGTAGATGGTTAGTCAACTTGCTAACGTATAGACTCCAAACAGTAATGGTAAACAGCGAAAAACAGTGGCTGGTTGTATCAACTCAGTCCAACACCCCAATTACTGGGAGTGCTGGAAGTACCTAGAACTGTACTCCTTAGAATGTAGGAGAGAAAGATACATCATAATCTACACCTGGAAGATACTGGAGGGATTGGTCCCAAACCTGCACGTCGATATTAACACTTATGAACACAAGAGGCTTGACAGACTGACACCTCCAATGAATAGTAGGGGAGCGATGAGTACACAGAGAGAACTCAATAAATGTTAGGGGACCACGACTATTCAACACATTCCCTCCATGCAAAAGGGGGAATCACCAATAACAAACTCCTAGTTGCCAAGAGGAAGCTGGACAGATTCCTCAAAACAGTTTGATGGATCAGGCCAGCAACCAAGAGGCCTAGTCTGGGGTCGGGCAGCGGGGCGCTGACCTCGTCTCACTGGTGTGTGACGACACCAGGAACTAACACACCATAACAGACAGCTATTACCAGGGCCACGGGAAGATAGTATGACAGAGGGAGGGCAGGAGGTAATGGGGGAGGGAGGAGGAAGGGGGTTGAGAGGGGGGGGGAAGGAGGAAGATGAACCTGGGGATGGTAAGAGGAGCTGGTGACTGACCTGTGACCAGTCAAACAGGGAGACTCGGGTCACTTCTGTCACCACGAACGCACGCACGCACGCACGCATGCACACACACGCACACAAAAAGTACATGTACGTACATGGGGTGCTTCTTGTGTACCAGCACCACTTAATAAGTCTCGTGGCACCCCAGTACCGAACCTTGTAGCACCCCAGCAGTGAACCTTGTGGCACCCCAGCAGTGAATATTGTAGCACCCCAGCAGTGAACCTTGTGGCACCCCAGCAGTGAATATTGTATCACTCCAGCAGTGAACCTTGTAGGACCCCAGCAGTGAACATTGTGGCACCCCAGCAGTGAACATTGTGGCACCCCAACAGTGAACCTTGTAGGACCCCAGCAGTGAACATTGTGGCACCACAGCAGTGAACATTGTGGCACCCCAGCAGTGAACATTGTGGCACCACAGCAGTGAACATTGTGACACCCCAACAGTGAACCTTGTGGCACCCCAACAGTGAACCTTGTGGCACCACAGCAGTGAACATTGTGGCACCCAACAGTGAACATTGTGGCACCCCAACAGTGAACATTGTGGCACCACAACAGTGAACATTGTGGCACCCCAGCAGTGAACATTGTGGCAGCCCAACAGTGAACCTTGTGGCACCACAGCAGTGAACATTGTGGCACCCCAACAGTGAACCTTGTGGCACCACAGCAGTGAACATTGTGGCACCCCAACAGTGAACATTGTAGCACCCCAACAGTGAACATTGTGGCACCCCAACAGTGAACCTTCCACATTCTGACAGTTCCTCACTGTTACTCTCTGTTTCCTGTTTAACAGGTACTGCCTGTTATACTTCAACACTTCCCCGTTTATTCCTGTTTTTCCTGTTTGTGAATTAAAAGTTTTGGGGGACAGGACTGAGGGGTGAGGGGTGAGGGGAAGGAGGGGTGATTGGGAGGAGAGGGGGAAAGGGCAGGGGATACTTGATAAGTCTGGTATTACCAATCACAGAGGGATACCTCTTTATATATACAACAGAGAAAGGATACCTCTATATATACCACAAAGCAGGTATACCCATATACGTACCATAGAGTAGGGATACCTATATATGTACCACAAAGCAGGGATACCTATATATGTACTACAGAGCAGGGATACCTATATATGTACTACAGAGCAGGGATACCTATATATGTACTACAGAGCAGGGATACCTATATATGTACCATAGAGTAGGGATACTTATATATGTACCATAGAGCAGGGATATCTATATATGTACCATAGAGCAGGGATACTTATATATGTACCATAGAGCAGGGATACTTATATATGTACCATAGAACAGGGATACCTATATATGTACCATAGAGCAGGAATACCTATATATGTACCATAGAGCAGGGATACCTATATATGAACCATAGAGCAGGGATACTTATATATGTACCACAGAGCAGGGATACCTATATATGTACCATAGAGCAGGGATACTTATATATGTACCATATAGCAGGGATACTTATATATGTACCATAGAGCAGGGATACTTATATATGTGCCATAGAGCAGGGATACCTATATATGTACCATAGAGCAGGGATACTTATATATATACCATAGAGCAGGGATACTTATATATGTACCATAGAGCAGGGATACTTATATATGTACCATAGAGCAGGGATACTTATATATGTACCATAGAGCAGGGATACCTATATATGTACCATAGAGCAGGGATACTTATATATGTACCATAGAGCAGGGATACTTATATATGTACCATAGAGCAGGGATACTTATATATGTACCATAGAGCAGGGATATCTATATATGTACCATAGAGCAGGGATACTTATATATGTACCATAGAGCAGGGATACTTATATATGTACCATAGAGCAGGGATACTTATATATGTACCATAGAGCAGGGATACTTATATATGTACCATAGAACAGGGATACCTATATATGTACCATAGAGCAGGAATACCTATATATGTACCATAGAGCAGGGATACCTATATATGTACCATAGAGCAGGGATACCTATATATGTACCATAGAGCAGGGATACCTATATATGCACCATAGAGCAGGGATATTTACTTAGAACCTGAATTTTCCTTGAAGGAGTGCCGTCACCAGTGTCTAGAAGATGCGGGTGAGATAGTGCCAGAAGGGTGCCAGGGTAGAGTGCCAGAAGGGTGCCAGGGGAGTGCCAAAAGGGTGCCAGGGGAGAGACAGTGCCAGGGAAGACAGTGCCAGAAGGGTGCCAGGGGAGAGACAGTGCCAGGGAAGACAGTGCCAGAAGGGTGCCAGGGGAAGGAACGTGCCGTCACACTGAGCAAAGACTCCCTGGAGAAAGAGGTTGTCAGCTTTAAGAGAAGTTCTACTACAATACTCTCTCTCCCTCACACACACACACACACACACACACACACACACACACACACACACACACAGGAGGCACGGTGGAAAGATATTAAGAGGAGTGAGAGTTACACAGCCTCGAGTCCTGCTGGGAGACACCAGCCTCTGAACAATGACAGGCAGGAGAGACTAGCAGAGGGAAGTGAACGAGGGGAAGGAAGGGAGACTAGCAGAGGGAAGTGAACGAGGGGAAGGAAGGGAGACTAGCAGAGGGAAGTGAACGAGGGGAAGGAAGGGAGACTAGCAGAGGGAAGTGAACGAGGAGAAGGAAGGGAGACTAGCAGAGGGAAGTGAACGAGGGGAAGGAAGGGAGACTAGCAGAGGGAAGTGAACGAGGGGAAGGAAGGGAGACTTGCAGAGGGATGTGAACGAGGGGAAGGAAGGGAGACTAGCAGAGGGAAGTGAACGAGGGGAAGGAAGGGAGACTAGCAGAGGGAAGTGAACGAGGGGAAGGGAGAGGAAAATGAAAGGGAATGAAAGGGGCGGGGGAAAGCAGGAGAGGATAATGGAAGAGAGGGAGAATAAGGGGAAAATGGAAGAGAGGGAGGATAAAGAGAAAATTTAAGAGAAGTAAACAGAAGAGAGGTAAATAGAGGGGACAGGAAAACATGAGAGAGGGGTAACGGATGGAAGGGAAAAGCAGGAGAGAAGGTAATAAAGAACAGGAAGAGGGAAGAGAGAGGTTAATGCGAGGAGAAATAAAGTGAATAGAGTTAAGAGGAAGCTTAATCAAAGGAAGGGAGAGTTAAGAGAAAAAGGGAGGAATTAGGGAGATGGTAGGGTGATTCAAGGTCCATTGGGAGGGAGGGAGAATCAAACTAGGGTAGGTAAAGGAAGGGAGAAGACAATGATATGCAACATGGAAGAACAATAACACAAACACAAAAACAGACAAAAAAATAAAACAAAAGAATTATTTAGAAGGAAACCCACGTACAAGTACACGTACAAAGTACACGATACACGTAGAAAGTACACAATACACGTACAAAGTACACGATACACGTACAAAGTACACGATACACGTAGAAAGTACACAATACACGTACAAAGTACACAATACACGTACAAAGTACACAATACACGTACAAAGTACACAAGTACACGTACAAAGTACACAAGTACACGTACAAAGTACACAATACACGTACAAAGTACACAGGCACACGTACAAAGTACACAATACACGTACAAAGTACACAATACACGTACAAAGTACACAAGTACACGTACAAAGTACACAAGTACACGTACAAAGTACACAATACACGTACAAAGTACACAGGCACACAGGCACACGTACAAAGTACACAATACACGTACAAAGTACACAGGCACACGTACAAAGTACACAGGCACACGTACAAAGTACACAATACACGTACAAAGTACACAAGTACACGTACAAAGTACACAAGTACACGTACAAAGTACACAATACACGTACAAAGTACACAGGCACACAGGCACACGTACAAAGTACAAAATACACGTACAAAGTACACAAGTACACGTACAAAGCACACAATACACGTACAAAGTACAAAATACACGTACAAAGTACAAAATACACGTACAAAGTACACGTACAAAGCACACAATACACGTACAAAGTACACAAGCCCTAACATAACTTCCATAAACTTATAACAGTGATGTGTTTCCAGTACTGTTAGTCTTGTGTTGCAGTCACACAATGTTTGTTTCCTCTTCACCAGGTACGTGTGCAGGTGACCTGTGTTGACCAGTGATGACCTATGGTGACCCGAGGCCACCTGGACCGGCAACCAACAGGCCAGGTTTAACAAAACTGTGCCTGTAGTATACCGCAACACTGGACCTGCAACAACCAGGTCCTCTGTGTTGCTACACTGTGATAGTTACATTGTGGCAACACCAGCAGTGTTGCTACACTGTGATAGTTACATTGTGGCAACACCAGCAGTGTTGCTACACTATGATAGTTACATTGTGGCAACACCAGCAGTGTTGCTACACTGTGATAGTTACATTGTAGCAACACCAGCAGTGTTGCTACACTGTGATAGTTACATTGTAGCAACACCAGCAGTGTTGCTACACTGTGATAGTTACATTGTGGCAACACCAGCAGTGTTGCTACACTATGATAGTTACATTGTGGCAACACCAGCAGTGTTGCTACACTGTGATAGTTACATTGTGGCAACACCAGCAGTGTTGCTACACTATGATAGTTACATTGTGGCAACACCAGCAGTGTTGCTACACTATGATAGTTACATTGTGGCAACACCAGCAGTGTTGCTACACTATGATAGTTACATTGTGGCAACACCAGCAGTGTTGCTACACTGTGATAGTTACATTGTGGCAACACCAGCAGTGTTGCTACACTGTGATAGTTACATTGTGGCAACACCAGCAGTGTTGCTACACTGTGATAGTTACATTGTGGCAACACCAGCAGTGTTGCTACACTATGATATTACATTGTGGCAACACCAGCAGTGTTGCTACACTGTGATAGTTACATTGTGGCAACACCAGCAGTGTTGCTACACTGTGATAGTTACATTGTGGCAACACCAGCAGTGTTGCTACACTGTGATAGTTACATTGTAGCAACACCAGCAGTGTTGCTACACTATGATAGTTACATTGTGGCAACACCAGCAGTGTTGCTACACTGTGATAGTTACATTGTGGCAACACCAGCAGTGTTGCTACACTATGATAGTTACATTGTGGCAACACCAGCAGTGTTGCTACACTATGATAGTTACATTGTGGCAACACCAGCAGTGTTGCTACACTGTGATAGTTACATTGTAGCAACACCAGCAGTGTTGCTACACTATGATAGTTACATTGTGGCAACACCAGCAGTGTTGCTACACTATGATATTACATTGTGGCAACACCAGCAGTGTTGCTACACTGTGATAGTTACATTGTGGCAACACCAGCAGTGTTGCTACACTATGATAGTTACATTGTAGCAACACCAGCAGTGTTGCTACACTGTGATAGTTACATTGTGGCAACACCAGCAGTGTTGCTACACTATGATATTACATTGTGGCAACACCAGAAGTGTTGCTACACTATGATATTACATTGTGGCAACACCAGCAGTGTTGCTACACTATGATATTACATTGTGGCAACACCAGCAGTGTTGCTACACTATGATATTACATTGTGGCAACACCAGCAGTGTTGCTACACTATGATATTACATTGTGGCAACACCAGCAGTGTTGCTACACTATGATATTACATTGTGGCAACACCAGCAGTGTTGCTACACTATGATATTACATTGTGGCAACACCAGCAGTGTTGCTACACTATGATATTACATTGTGGCAACACCAGC
The DNA here is from genome assembly GCA_009830355.1 of Cherax destructor. NCBI lineage: Eukaryota > Metazoa > Arthropoda > Malacostraca > Decapoda > Parastacidae > Cherax > Cherax destructor. Next base: position 204,776 of record WNWK01001353.1, read on the forward strand.
AGTGTTGCTACACTATGATATTACATTGTGGCAACACCAGCAGTGTTGCTACACTATGATATTACATTGTGGCAACACCAGCAGTGTTGCTACACTATGATAGTTACATTGTGGCAACACCAGCAGTGTTGCTACACTATGATAGTTACATTGTGGCAACACCAGCAGTGTTGCTACACTATGATATTACATTGTGGCAACACCAGCAGTGTTGCTACACTATGATATTACATTGTGGCAACACCAGCAGTGTTGCTACACTATGATATTACATTGTGGCAACACCAGCAGTGTTGCTACACTATGATAGTTACATTGTGGCAACACCAGCAGTGTTGCTACACTATGATATTACATTGTGGCAACACCAGCAGTGTTGCTACACTATGATAGTTACATTGTGGCAACACCAGCAGTGTTGCTACACTATGATATTACATTGTAGCAACACCAGCAGTGTTGCTACACTGTGATATTACATTGTGGCAACACCAGCAGTGTTGCTACACTATGATATTACATTGTGGCAACACCAGCAGTGTTGCTACACTATGATAGTAACACAGTCGAAGCAAACGTCAGGTGAACAAACACACGTCAGTTCAAGAAACGTTCATCGGATGAACAAGGAGAGACGTACAATGAACAAGTCGAAAAAAATCATGTGTCAGTCCGATTCAAAATATACTTCATTTAATTAAATGTATTCCATTACACACACACACACACACATGCATTTCTCCAGTCATAGAATTGACAGGAAGTGGAATAGTTTGGAAAGTGATGTAGTGGAGGCAGGACCCATACATAGCTTTAAGAAGTGGTATGGTAAAGCTCAAGAAGCAGGGAGAAAGTGAGCTAGTAGCGACCAGCGAACAGGCGGTGCCAGGAGCTATGAATCGACCCCTGCAAGCACAATTAGGCGAGTAAACACAAAAACCAATACAAGGACCACACTGGAAATAAAGTTATTTTAACGTTTCTTGGTTTATCCTAGGTAATGTAAACCTGTGCTCTATGTATGACCATTTATGTAAGTGTATTTGTGTGTACCTGAATACACTTATAACCTACCCTCACAACACTCGTATACCCCCCAATCATCGTAGAGTTTCCCCCTCCCTCTCAAAACCCTCCTTCCCTCCAACACCCCTCACTGCTCCCTCCAACACCCCTCACTGCTCCCTCCAACACCCCTCACTGCTCCCTCCAACACCCCTCACTGCTCCCTCCAACACCCCTCACTGCTCCCTCCAACACCCCTCACTGCTCCCTCCAACACCCCTCACTGCTCCCTCCAACACCCTCACTGCTCCTCCAACACCCTCACTGCTCCCTCCAACACCCTTCACTGCTCCCTCCAACACCCCTCACTGCTTCCCTCCAACACCCCTCACTGCTTCCCTCCAACACCCCTCACTGCTCCCTCCAACACCCCTCACTGCTCCCTCCAACACCCCTCACTGCTCCCTCCAACACCCCTCACCCCTGTACTTCCTTTCCTGAGCGCCAGGAAATCACTATAAATTTAGAGGAAGACGATCCACATTGAGAGCTGATTTATGGAAGATGATGTGGGGGTAGGAAGAGGAGGAGGGGGTAGAAAGAGGAGGTGGGGGTAGGAAGAGGAGGAGGGGGTAGGAAGAGGAGGAGGGTAGAAAGGAGGTGGGGTAGGAAGAGAGGAGGGGGTAGGAAGATGATGTGGGGTAGGAAGAGGAGGAGGGGTAGGAAGAGGGAGGGGTAGAAAGAGGAGGTGGGGGTAGGAAAGGAGGAGGGTAGGAAGATGATGTGGGGTAGGAAGAGGAGGAGGGGGTAGGAAGAGGAGGAGGGGTAGAAAGAGGAGGTGGGGTAGGAAGAGGAGGAGGGGGTAGGAAGATGATGTGGGGTAGGAAGAGGAGGAGGGTAGGAAGAGGAGGAGGGGGTAGAAAGAGGAGGTGGGGGTAGGAGAGGAGGAGGGGGTAGGAAGAGGAGGAGGGTAGAAAGAGGTGGGGTAGGAAGAGGAGGAGGGGTAGGAAGAGGAGGAGGGGTAGAAAGAGGAGGTGGGGTAGGAAGAGGAGGAGGTAGGAAGATGATGTGGGGGTAGGAAGAGGAGGAGGGGTAGGAAGAGGAGGAGGGGTAGAAAGAGGAGGTGGGGGTAGGAAGAGGAGGAGGGGGTAGGAAGAGGAGGAGGGGTAGAAAGAGGTGGGGGTAGGAAGAGGAGGAGGGGGTAGGAAGAGGAGGAGGGGTAGAAAGAGGAGGAGGGGTAGGAAGAGGAGGAGGGGTAGGAAGAGGAGGAGGGGGTAGAAAGAGGTGGGGGTAGGAAGAGGAGGAGGGGGTAGAAAGATGATGTGGGGGTAGGAAGAGGAGGAGGGTAGAAAGATGATGTGGGGTAGGAAGAGGAGGAGGGGTAGAAAGAGGTGGGGGTAGGAAGAGGAGGGGTAGAAAGATGATGTGGGGTAGGAAGAGGAGGAGGGGTAGAAAGATGATGTGGGGGTAGGAAGAGGAGGAGGGGTAGAAAGAGGTGGGGGTAGGAAGAGGAGGAGGGGGTAGAAAGAGGTGGGGTAGGAAGAGGAGGAGGGGGTAGAAAGAGGTGGGGTAGGAAGAGGAGGAGGGGAAAAATAGGAGGTGGGGTAGGAAGAGGAGGGGGTAGAAAGAGGAGGTGGGGGTAGGAAGAGGAGGAGGGGGTAGAAAGAGGAGGTGGGGGTAGGAAGAGGAGGAGGGGGTAGGAAGAGGAGGAGGGGGTAGGAAGAGGAGGAGGGGGTAGGAAGAGGAGGAGGGATTGAGTCTCAGCTCTTGGCTGGGAGAGCACTATCATACCTATTCATTAAACTAAGTATGGATATTGCCTCTACCACCTCACTGTCCTACTTCCTGACCACCGTAAGGCAAAAAAATATTTCCTAACATCTCAATGACTCCTCTGTGTTTTAATCTTCCAGCTGTGACCCTCTTGTACCTGATTCCCGCCTCCCGAACAGTCTGGCCTTGCCTACCCTGTCATTCCCCCCACAGTCAGTATCTTGTACGTCGTAATCATGTCACCCCAAGACCTTCTATCACCAGATTTATCTCCTGTAGTCTCTCAGATTTCTTAGTTCTGGGACTAGTTTTATTGCAAACCTTTTCACCTCTTTCAGTTTCCTGAGATGCTTCATCAGAGGGAAGGATAAGAGGAAGAACACCCTCCAGGTATACACACTCCAGGTATACACACTCCAGGTATATACCCTCCAGGTATACACCCTCCAGGTATACACACTCCAGGTATACACACTCCAGGTATATACCCTCCAGGTATACACACTCCAGGTATACACACTCCAGGTATATACCCTCCAGGTATACACACTCCAGGTATACACACTCCAGGTATACACACTCCAGGTATACACACTCCAGGTATACACACTCCAGGTATACACACTCCAGGTATACACACTCCAGGTATACACACTCCAGGTATATACCCTCCAGGTATACACACTCCACGTATACAAACTCTAGGTATACACTCCAGGTATACAAAACTGCAGGTAGGAAATATCTCAACACAACCTGGAAGTGACGACAGGAGGATAGCATAAGCCCGATATATGGGTAGATGAATGGCACACGAGGTTAATGGCGTCAGGCTTTGTGTGGGTGGTGGCGTAGGAGCGCTGGGTAAGGTGGCGTTCCGCGTGCGCGTCTGGCTGGCACTAGGCTTTCACGGGATAAGCCTGGGCGGCTTAATAAGCCACAATTGTACCACAGGGATGGTGATTTCCACTCTGAGCAGCACATGGAGATCTTGCTTGGCTTACTTCTTTCTCAGCTGGGTTGTTTAAGTGGCTTAAGCCCTCGACACTGGCTAGGCTGGGATGGCTTCAATGCTTGTAACTATGCATACAGCAGTAATTAAGCAGACTGGGTGACTGGCTTAAGCAGGCTGGGTGGCTTAGGCTCTGACTTACAGACTGGCTTAAGTGACTTGGCTTAATTTGCAAAACCCGGATCAACTCCTCGTAGGTAAGCAAATAAGACACTAAGCAACTAACCCGGAAGTTGTGTAGACAAGGCCGGATGCTGGCTTGGCTTGTGGAGTGGCGTCATCTGGTGGACTCACCTGGGCACAGACAATGTCCAGCTGGCTTGGTATAACTGATCTCCTTACATCTGCGTAATCGTCAAAATCACGCCCACACCGCTGTCACCATCTGTCGTGGAGGCTCATCAGGAGATACTGGAGCAAGAAATACGCACAGTGGATGTCCTGGAGGCGTATAATTAAGAGTGTAAAGGAGTGGAGCCACGAGCCTTGCCTTGTCCAGTCTGTGCCTAGCTGGCACTGCCCGCGAGGCCTCTAGTCTACTGCTCACATGTGAGGCTCTCGTGACGTCACAGCTAGCAAGGGAGCCTATCTATAAAGTAGCTGGGATTATCTAAGTATACTACACAAGTACACAGTAACACCAATGACACTCCAGGTATACACACTCCGGGTATACAAACGTCAGGTATACACACTCCAGGTATAAAATCATTGTTATTATTCTATATTGTGTAAAACTGTAATTAAATAAACTTAATTAGATTAAGGGAGGGAGGATGAGGGAGGGAAGGGGAAGGGAGGGAGGGAAGGTAATGGAGGGAGGGAGAAGCACCGACACAGGAGCTGCAGTAGGCGTGGCACTGACCTGCGCTGAGCATCCCCTCCCCTCACTACACCTTCCCCTCACCCCTCACTACACCTTCCCCTCACCCCTCACTACACCTTCCTATCACCCCTCACTACACCTTCCCCTCACTCCTCACAACACCATACCCTCATTACACCTTCCCCTCACTACACCCTGCCCTCACTACACCTTCCCCTCACCCCTCACTACACCTTCCTATCACCCCTCACTACACCTTCCCCTCACCCCTCACTACACCTTCCCCTCACCCCTCACTACACCTTCCCCTCACTCCTCACAACACCATACCCTCATTACACCTTCCCCTCACTACACCCTGCCCTCACTACACCTTCCCCTCACCCCTCACTACACCTTCCTCTCACTCCTCACAACACCATACCCTCATTACACCTTCCCCTCACTACACCCTGCCCTCACTACAATCCCCTCACTACACCCTGCCCTCACTACACCTTCCCCTCACTACACCCTGCCCTCACTACACCCTGCCCTCACTACACCCTGCCCTCACTACAATCCCCTCACTACACCCTGCCCTCACTACACCCTGCCCTCACTACACCCTGCCCTCACTACAATCCCCTCACTACACCCTGCCCTCACTACACCCTGCCCTCACTACACCCTGCCCTCACTACACCCTGCCCTCACTACAATCCCCTCACTACACCCTGCCCTCACTACACCTTCCCTCACTACACCCTGCCCTCACTACACCCTGCCCTCACTACACCCTGCCCTCACTACAATCCCCTCACTACACCCTGCCCTCACTACAATCCCCTCACTACACCCTGCCCTCACTACACCCTGCCCTCACTACAATCCCCTCACTACACCCTGCCCTCACTACCAATCCCCTCACTACACCCCTGCCCTCACTACACTCCCTCACTACACCCTGCCCTCACTACATCCCTCACTACACCCTGCCCTCACTACACCTGCCCTCACTACCCCCCTCACTACACCCTGCCCTCACTACACCCTGCCCTCACTACACCCTGCCCTCACTACACTCTGCCCTCACTACACCCTGCCCTCACTACACCCTGCCCTCACTACACCCTGCCCTCACTACACCCTGCCCTCACTACACCCTGCCCTCACTACACCCTGCCATCACTACACCCTGCCCTCACTACACCCTGCCATCACTACACCCTGCCCTCACTACACCCTGCCATCACTACACCCTGCCCTCACTACACCCTGCCATCACTACACCCTGCCCTCACTACACCCTGCCATCACTACACCCTGCCATCACTACACCATGCCATCACTACACCCTGCCCCCCACTCACACCCTGCCATCACTACACCCTGCCCTCACTACACCCTGCCATCACTACACCCTGCCCTCACTACACCCTGCCATCACTACACCCTGCCCTCACTACACCCTGCCATCACTCCCCTGCCCTCACTACACCCTGCCATCACTACACCCTGCCATCACTACACCCTGCCCTCACTACACCCTGCCATCACTACACCCTGCCATCACTCACATAAAGGAAGAACTCACAAGACAAAACACAGACAAGTATTGGAACGCCTAAAACACTTAGCAATTATAATGTCAGATGTTTTCTCTGTATCAATTCATATTTATGCCCTATCACTATCACCTCGTGTCTACCTATCCAGGATGTGGAGGAGGATAGGGAGTGATGGAGGGGAGGAGAGGGAGGAAGTGGGAGAGTAGGAGAGGGTAGAAGGGGAGGGTAGAAGGAGGGAAAGGGAGGGTAGAAGGGAGGAGTAGGGGGGTGAGGGAGGGTGAGGGAGGGTGAAGGGGAGGGTAGAAGGGAGAAGGGAGGGTAGAAGGAGGGAGGGTGAGGGTAGAGGAGGGTGAGGGGGTAGAAGAGGGAGAAGGGGTAGAAGGGGAGGGTAGAAGGGAGGTGAGGAGGTAGAAGGGGAGGGTAGAAGGAGGGAAGGGGTAGAAGGGGAGGGTAGAAGGGGAGGGTAGAAGGGGAGGGTAGAAGGGGAGGGTAGAAGGAGGAGGAGGGTGAGGAGGGCACCAGACAGGAAGACACAGAAAATTGGTGAAGGGAAGACGAAGACGAAAACTATATATATGTTCGTGCACCACCACTATCACCACCACTATCACCACCACTATCACCACCACCAACACATACACTGCCTGGTTCCTCAAGGAGTGTTCAACCAACGTTTGTTTACAAGAGTTATCTTTGAATTTCCTGCAGCCCAAATTAATCAATACACTTCATTCATACTCTCTCTCTCTCTCTCTCTCTCTCTCTCTCTCTCTCTCTTCTCAACACACCGTCAACCCGTCTAGATGTTACGCGAGTGAGTCAACCCTGGCAGTTGTGACCGCCTGCTCAACAACACTATTGGTGCTAGTGGCCTGCAGGCCAACATCACTCTCCTCTCCAAAACCTCCAAAATCGTTCAAGAGGAGACATGATCACAGCATGCACGATACATCCATCAAAGACCCTTCAACATCACGTGGTTGCAGTGTTCAACATATACACAGAATCACCAGTAACTCTACACCTGGATGTAGAGTCTCTGGCCATCTGGAGACACAAAGTACAAATATACACTGAGAAATGTATATATCTCAGTGTATATACACTGAGATGTATACCTCTGCAGCTACACTGACAATGATGAGTTTACAGTCTTAAAAGCAGTTATTTTACCTCAACTCATTTACAGGCTAAAAGCTGTTATTTTGGCTCATCTATAGGCTGAGAGGATAGCAATATTTTTAGCAGGGAACTAGCAACAAGCAGGGACTGCCACCTTCCCTGCTGGGCAAGCAGGAGCAGCAGGTGGGCAAGGCAACTTGCCCATACGCCTCCCACTTGTCATTGATGTAGGGAGAAAATGGGCGAAGGTGGGGAGTAAGTGCCCTGGGAAAAATTTGGAAGATGGAGGGAGTGGGAGGTAAGGGAGTGTAGATGGATGGAGGTAGGTAGGAGAGACAGGAAGATGATGGAAGGGAGGAGGGGAAGATGCTGGTAGCGTGAGAAGCACAGGGAAGGTCAGGTGTCAATCCTAAGTCCACTTTCGTCATTTTTATAAAGATCATCACTCCCTCCCCTGCCCTGTCACCGCCTCCTGCCGCCAGTCTCCTGCCGCTGCCACAAGCAATAACATCTTCCAACATTTGGTGGAAACTCGGAGATGTTTGTCATCCAAGACAGGCACGTGTAAAATCCCCGTCTGTTTCTGATATTATACATATATGGTACACAATACCCACAAGGTGATGAATTACACACATGTGCAACATCTGGGTATCTTTACTTATAGACGTTTCGCCCTCCAGTGGCTTTATCAATACAAGGACATAATGTGAAGACAGTAGAACTATATACAAAAGATGAGGTAATCAGTGCCTCAGCCTTGGAGTTGTTGAAGGTCACCGTAGTGTTGAAGACTGTGAAGCACTGTCATGAAGCTTGGTGCTTCAGGTGAGGGACTTCCAGCAGACGAAGAGACGTCTTTCACGTCAGTATATAAGCGCCAGTCTTCCTACGGTGCTCTTCACTAACTCCATGGCTGAGGCACTGATTACCTCATCTTTTGCATATAATTCTACAGTCTTCACATTATGTCCTTGTATTGATAAAGCCACTGGTTGGCGGAGTGTCTACAACAGATACCCAAGTGTCCCTTTTACAAATAGTGCTGCAATGATTCTTATATCATCCTTGGCACACCATTCTACAACTTGTACCAGACAATCATCAGTGGAGAATACGTCAAGCCCCCCAGCCCCACGTCAACCAAACCTGTCAGTGGGTCTCACAATACGTCAAGCCCCCCAGTCCCACGTCAACCAAACCTGTCAGTGGGTCTCACAATACGTCAAGCCCCCAGTCCCACGTCAACCAAACCTGTCAGTGGGTCTCACAATACGTCAAGCCCCCAGCCCCACGTCAACCAAACCTGTCAGTGGGTCTCACAATACGTCAACCCCCCCAGCCCCACGTCAACCAAACCTGTCAGTGGATCTCACAATACGTCAAGCCCCAGCCCCACGTCAACCAAACCTGTCAGTGGGTCTCACAATACGTCAAGCCCCCAGCCCCACGTCAACCAAACCTGTCAGTGGGTCTCACAATACGTCAAGCCCCCAGCCCCACGTCAACCAAACCTGTCAGTGGGTCTCACAATACGTCAACCCCCCCCCAGTCCCACGTCAACCAAACCTGTCAGTGGGTCTCACAATACGTCAAGCCCCCAGCCCCACGTCAACCAAACCTGTCAGCGGGTCTCACAACGCTAGATATTAAACAAAGACCAATATCAGCAACACTAATAGAAAACACTGAATAAATAAAAACTGGGAAAATCTTACTGCGTAACTTTCAAGTTGAAGAATGACAACAATGTCACTATCAGCACTGCAAGGAAGAGGATGAGAGAGGATAACGAGAACCTGTAAAAGTTGCTAGGCTTGTGACGATACTCTCAAGGACACTGTACCCTCTCTGAGCAGGTCTACACCTGCAAACTGTACAGGGTAGTCGTGCCACTGCACGTATTAATTCATCCATGTGCTTAAATTTATGAAATGCAAGCGAGAGAATACAACCAGCCATGAAAAAATGATGGGAGAGTGAATGCAACTGGCTGGTCTAGTACCAGAACCCAGGGAACTATTCCAGGAACCATCACCAAGTACACACCTGGTTCTGGTACACACCTGGTCCTGGTACACACCAGGCGAGCAAGTTACACAATACCTTGTACACGTGGAAGAGGGGAAGTTGCTGGTGTGTTGGGTAGGGATGAGAGAGGAAGAGTGGGAGGAGAGGAAAGGGGGAAGTAGGATGAGAGGAAGGGTGAGCAGCAGGCAGCAGCAGGGAAGGAGGCAGGAAGGTAACTTTTAAAGTGAAGAGGCAGCAGTCTAGTTTAGGAAAGTTAGTTAGTCTCCCTCACCCCTCACTCTCCATCACCTTCCCTCACTCTCCATCACCTTCCCTCACTCTCTATCACCCAATGGAGTCTTAGCCAGTCAGTAAGACAGTCATAACTAACTGTGGATTTATGAACCTGTGAACCACTGTACCACCTGTGAACCACTGTACCACCTGCTATACTGCACTTCCCTGTACTGTCAGCTGGATCACATCCTCCTAAGTGCCCAGTGAATTTCCTATCCTAGCCAAGAGTGCCAAAGAAAGTGCCAAACACTGAAATAAAGCTCCCCACTCCCCTCTTCATGTGTCCTGACGTTTCCTCCCCTCCCCATGTTTCGTCCTCTCGGGTTTCTTTCCCTCTCATGTTTCTTTCCCTGGTGTTTTCCCTGGTCCTTCCCTTGAGGGTCACACGAGACACCCAACACGCCACATTATTATTGTTTAGCTCTCCTGACCCCAGTGTTATTACCACCTCCACTGCTACTCTCCCTCTACTCTCATTTTTGTTATTTCTGTGCTCAGAAACCTAGCCCACCCTGTCCACCTAGCCCACCCTGTCCACCTAGCCCACCCTGTCCACCTAGTCCACCTCACACAACTAGCCCTCCTGCCCCAACTAGTTCTCCTGACCCATCATTCATCACATCTCACATTATCATCATGGTAACTAACACACACTGCTTGCTACCCCTGGTGTATACCTCTAACCAACCACAGATGCTCTCCGAGCCCCGACCTGACTGCGTTCCTGACCTCCTGGTCAACCAGGCTGGTAGCACCTCGCAGACCTACATATACTCCACAACCAGGCTGTTGTGCCACACACGTGTGTAAATAAGGGTCGATACCCACAGACACATGTGCAACACCGACGTTTCTTCATTGTGGAGACGTTTTGTCAACCAGTGATAAAGCCCCTAGCTTCATCTGGTCGGTAAGGGACACCATTAACACCATAATAATGGTATAGGTGTCGCTGGCTTCTCTCCCAAGTTGCAGATGAGAACGGATGAAGGTGCTCTCAAACCTCGAAATACTCACCAATAACAACCTTTGTCAGGTTCCTCCTTGTACGAAATTTGACTTTTTTTTTAATAAGTTCCTTGAAATCACCTGTCACGTGTGGGGGTTGAACTCCAGCAACCAGTTACTGAGCCAAAATGATTTATTGTTGATTATGGCTATTCCCTCATTTGCTCAACCACCTCACTCTCTCTCTCTCTCTCTCTCTCTCTCTCTCTCTCTCTCTCTCTCTCTCTCTCTCTCTCTCTCTCTCCCATCTCCCTCTCTTCGTTCTTCCTCACTTCCTGCTTCTCTAGTTCTCTCCTCTTCCTCCCCTCTCTCTCCCTGCTAGTCTCCCTCCTTCCTCTCTTCCTTCTTGCCCTTTTTTCCTCCTTCCCCTCTGCCTTTCCCCTCTCTTCCTCGTTGCCTCTCCCCCTTATCCTCCCCTCGCTGCTCAGTCTTGCAGCTGGTCACAGGTAACCAGGTGACTGCACAAATCCCATTTCCTGGAGACAAGTGTGGACCCTTACATGGCTAAAACAACACTATCTTACAACACTATTCTCTCTCTCTCTCTCTCTCTCTCTCTCTCTCTCTCTCTCTCTCTCTCTCTCTCTCTCTCTCTTAAGAGCGTACACTGGAAGTACTGTTCTGGGTGTACAAGACGTTTATCAAAACACAGGCCTAACACATATTAACAGACCTAAATGACATAAACACAGGCTTGTATGACATAAACACAGGCTTAATTGACATAAACACAGGTTTAAATGACATAAACACAGGCTTGTATGACATAAACACAGGCTTGTATGACATAAACACAGGCCTAAATGACAAACACAGGCCTAAATGACAAACACTACCCTAGAGGCAAAAACAGGCTGGTTACTTCGCCCCTCCAGAAGGGCTTTGATGTTGAGAAAGAGCTCTTGGTCCAGGGAATCGCCACTACCACCTCCCCAGGAATATAACTAATAATAATCCATTAGGATCAAACAGCAACAGAGGAGCAAACGGGTAGGAACATGTCAAACAGCTGACAACAGAGGATCAAACAGCTGGCAACAGAGGATCAAACAGCTGGCAACAGAGGATCAAACAGCTGGCAACAGAGGATCAAACAGCTGGCAACAGAGGATCAAACAGCTGGCAACAGAGGATCAAACAGCTGGCAACAAAAGAACCAACAGCTGACAATAGAGGATCAAACAGCTGGCAACAGAGGATCAAACAGCTGGCAACAGAAGAACCAACAGCTGACAATAGAGGATCCAACAGCTGACAACAGAGGATCAAACAGCTGACAACAGAGGATCAAACAGCTGACAACAGAGATCAAACAGCTGACAACAGTTTGCAGACAAGTGCTGAGAGAGCAAGAGTAATAATAATAATAATAATAATAATAATAATAATAATAATAATAATGAGTATTGTTGATAACTTTGAGGTAACGCAAGCGTAAAAATAACGAGGTTCTCAAAACTGATGTTTGGTATTATTGTTGTGTGTGTATGTGCGTGTGTGTGTGTGTGTGTGTGTGTGTGTGTTTGTGTGTGTGTGTGTGTGTGTGTGTGTGTGTTAATGTCTTCAACTCTTCACAGTTTAAGAAAGTTATTCCTATTGATATATGACAGTTATGTATGGAAATATTGGGGAGAAAGTGCCAGTGTCGGGAAGTACTTATCCTGACTAGGAGAGTGCCTTTGTTTTGCTTGCGGGACACTCACCTGGACAAGGAAAGTTTCCATGTAGGCCTGGGAAGTGCTCATGTGTACTAGAGAAGCCTCGATCTAGGCTCTATATCGGTATCTGTCTCTAGAGAAGGACAGTACCTGTCTGTTTCTGTCTAGACAAGGACAGTACCTGTCCGTGTCTGTCTAGACAAGGACAGTACCTGTCCGTGTCTGCCTAGACAAGGACAGTACCTGTCCGTGTCTGTCTAGACAAGGACAGTACCTGTCCGTGTCTGTCTAGACAAGGACAGTACCTGTCCGTGTCTGCCTAGACAAGGACAGTACCTGTCTGTGTCTGTCTAGGCAAGGACAGTACCTGTCCGTGTCTGTCTAGACAAGGACAGTACCTGTCCGTGTCTGTCTAGACAAGGACAGTACCTGTCCGTGTCTGCCTAGACAAGGACAGTAGCAGTGGTCATATTTCAAGGTCACCCACAACTCGATCCACAAAAGTATAGCAAGTGGACCGGTCCAGTGGCCCCTGGACTCTCCTCTTTCCCAAGTGACTTTCCCGTCTACCAACACGCTTATTCTTATTCTCGTTGTCTTGTTATTGCTCTTTATTGTGTCTGGTGTGTCTCTTGTCATTTTGTGAAGAAATGCTTGAGGAAATAGATAACTAAAAGACTTATGCGATAAGGCGCAGAATAAATGTTGGATAAGTGTCGTGTTAATTATCTAGTCATCTTCGTGTACACATCATGTATAATAATAATAATAATAATAATAATAATAATAATAATAATAATAATATTTTTTTATTTCTACAAGTACATGATACAACTTATACAGACCATAGTTGACATCAATGACATATACTACTATATAGAAAGCCCCTTGTTATGTGCAGCATGTCCCGCAAATTAAGTCAATTTTTGTCCCCAGGATGCGACCCACACCAGTCCACTAACACCCAGGTACCTATTTTACTGATGGGTGAGCATGGACAGCAGGTGTCTTATGGAAACACGTCCTAATATTTCTACCTGTACCGGGGATCGAACCACGGACGTTATTATGTGAGCTAAGTGCGCTAGCAATCGAGCTAGCACATCTAAGTGTTGCAGCCAAACTAGTAACTAGTTCGTGCAGTGTTGATAGGTGTAAGTAGGTACCTGGGTGTGTTAGTGGACTGGTGTGGGTGGCATCCTGGGGGGACAAGATTAAAGGACCTGGGTTATCCTGGGTGGCTAACCCTCCCTATCCCAGGGTTAAAAATCCCAACATCTTAATTAACTCTGAGAGGGATGGGTGGGAAGGGGAGGGTTAAACGTGGGTGTGGGAGTACACACCACCTCCCACAGCAGTTAATGAGTACACACCACACACACACACACACACACACACACACACACACACACACACACACACACCGTCAAGAAATTAGAGAAAGTGCAAAGGTTTGCAACAAGGTTAGTCCCAGAGCTAAGGGGAATGTCCTATGAAGAAAGGTTAAGCGAAATCGGTCTGACAACACTGGAGGACAGGAGGGTTAGGGGAGACATGATAACGACATACAAAATACTGCGGGGAATAGATAAGGTGGACAGAAACAAGATGTTCCAGAGATGGGACACAGAAACAAGGGGTCACAATTGGAAGTTGAAGACTCAGATGAGCCAAAGGGATGTTAGAAAGTATTTCTTCAGCCATAGAGTTGTCAGGAAGTGGAATAGTCTGGCAAGTGATGTAGTGGAGGTAGGAACCATACATAGCTTTAAGACGAGGTATGATAAAGCTCATGGAGCAGGGAGAGAGAGGACTTAGTAGCGGTCAGCGAAGAGGCGGGGCCAGGAGCTAAGTCTCGACCCCTGCAACCACAATTAGGAGAGTACACACACACACACATCCTTGTAAAGTAATATCCTCTCATATGCCCATACACGACCATCACCTTGCCTGATGATATTACCAGCGCTCTCTCTCTCTCTCTCTCTCTCTCTCTCTCTCTCTCTCTCTCCGTACTAAGTGACAGTAGCAACATAAACAATCTTAGGTTCAATATTACTTAACACAAACCATCACAGCTGTGTAATACCTTAGCTAGTTTCTAGGGTTGTTGTACCGTGGCGGCCCGGTCCTTGGCCAGGCTCTTTCTTCACTGTCTGTTCAACTAGACTACTGCTATTAGCATTTTTCTTCCTGCCAGCAGTGTAATAATCTAATTAAACCTACCAGAGTAGAAGTTGGTGACGCACCGTCACACACAAACACACACACACACACACACACACACACACACTAATCCCAGCTTCAATAATAGGTCACTCGGGTGCCTTCAAGCATGTAGTGTTTTTGCTTGTGACAATGACTAAGTGGGTGAGTGAGGTGGATGACAGCATGTGGGAGAGTGTCAAGTGTCTTCAGTGCCAGGTGCCTGCCTGGCCCCCCACCAGACACCATACCATCAGCCTGCCACCATAGTGCAGACAGGAAGGCACTGCCTCAGCTTTCGACACGCGCACACACAAAAGAATGGAATAATTTGAACGAGGTAGCAACTGCTACAACCACATAACAAAGACGTAGCAACTGCTACGGATACTGTCACACTGTAGAGCACAGCAGTGAAAATTACACACTGCTGTGACAAATATTAGCCGATTCCAATACATGACCTCTGATGACTGGTTCAGGATAAACCGTGGCAGTTAGAACCGTCAGTGTGAACCGCGATAACCAGAGTAGATAAATGTTTCAGGGAACCGACAACCTGTCTACCTGGAGGGTATTCCGGGCATCAACACCCCCGCGGCCTGCTCCATGACCAGGCATATATATATATATATATATATATATATATATATATATATATATATATATATATATATATATAATATATACAAAAGATTTGAGAGATACATTGTTGATATAAAGATGGCATATACAGTACACGAGGTGAGAGATACATGTCTAGTACATATTGTTACATCTTTGTCACTGATTATAATGCGAAAATCTCATCCAGCTCTTCCGAGCTGGTGCGCGTGCCCAGAATACAGCATGCATTACCCTCTGAACAGCAGCGCTGAGTCGCTGGAACAGAAAACTAGCTGCCCTGGGATCCCTAGTTACCCTGTTGAGTCTTTTGCCCAGCTCCTATATATATATATATATATATATATATATATATATATATATATATATATATATATATATATATATATATATATATATACACAATATGAAGGTACAAGCTGGCCCTAGAGTGGTTTCTTTTTCTATTTTAAATAATATAAATGCCCTTAGACGAGGCAGGTTGTTTACCCTTAGTAGCCAGGACTTTTATTTAGGTTACACAGTCAAAAAAGCGTAACAATCAGTCCCTCAGCCTGGAGTCGATGTAATGTCCATCAACCTGTACCAACAGGCTGACAGAACTGACCCAAGCATATTGAAGGTTGCGAAAATTGGGGAACGGAAAATGAAGACTGGAAACGGAGTATATCTTGAGGGGCGAGAGGGGCTGCAAACTTCACACAAGACTAAAGGGTGAGCACAGTGCCGAGCATATCGCTAAAACGTCACCTGCAGAACCCCATCCAGTGCTCCTTTTTCCCTGTTCAAAGTTAACTTACAGACAGTATTGAGGTTTAAACCTCTCTCCCTCTCCTCTCTCTCTCTCTCTCTCTCTCTCTCTCTCTTCTCTCTCTCTCTCTCTCCCTCCAACGTATTACTGTGTTAAGCCAGTAAATCTGTGTTGGTGTAATATTACATGGTATAGTAAGGTGTGGGATGATCCTCAGACACCACCCCCACCCCCACACCACCCCCACCCCCCACACCACACACAGGGCCAACAACACTAACTCGGGCTCCCCGTGTCTTCCTGCTGTGATGGTATTTGTGTTGCTGCATCATCAACCAGGCAACACACTGGCACACCACGGGACACCATCAACCTCAACATCAACCTCAACCACATCAACAAAAATATAACTCACAAAAATCTAACTAATTTCAGAGAGAGAGAGAGAGAGAGAGAGAGAGAGAGAGAGAGAGAGAGAGAGAGAGAGAGAGAGACAGAGACAGAGAGAGAGTAACCTGTCCCTTTTAAAAGAATAGAGTAGAAGACTCGTTCAAGCAGACAGCTGGGGAAGGGGAGAAGGTTAGAGATAGTAAGTGCCAAGTAATAGTACTAGCAGTAAAGCTGTGAAGCTGTACTGACAGTAAAGCTGTACTAGCTGTAAAACTGTACTACTAGTAAGGCTTTAAAGCTCTCTTACTGAAGCCTCACAGCTCAGACTGATAAATTTGCATACCTAACCTAACCGTAACCGAATCAAACCTAATCTAACTTCACGTATAGTGTGATATACAGATAGTAGTGGTAATAGTAGTGTATGCAGAGAGTGAATAACAAATACCTATGGAGTTCTGGAGACAGTTAAGAGACTACTGAAAAACTTCAGAATCTGGCAACAAAAGTGGAGTCCAGAACCAAATAAAAGTTTAATGTATTTTTGAGTAATTTAGAAAGCGTGTGTTTCACAACGAGTTAACAGAAGCTAACAACACTGAACGCTAGTTAAGGTATTTTATCTGAAATTAAGTTACGTGAAGGAGAGCAGTGTCTGGTAGAAGGGTGCACACACACACACACACACACGGGGCCAGCAGCTTTGAATCGACCCCCCTGCACCCACAATTAGGTGAGTACACACACCAGCCTGGTTTACACTGTTTTTAAAGAAAATAACATACCAGATATATTACGCAAATTTCCTAAATTTACTTGTAAGAGATAAGTGAACTGTAGATATAACTCCAGATGTACTCCTTGTTAACCCTTTTAGGGTCCTAGTTCCTGGGGCTTTTGTGTATCCATATGTTCTAGTGTTACCATCCACAGGATGGATATGGGGTGCACAATAAACTAGCCACTTCGGTGGCAAACTCTAAATCCATTCATTTACCTTGCAGTCACAATAAGAACACTGTTGTGTTGCTTGAACATTATATGTGACATTATCACTGCCAGAGCTGTCATCACATTAGACCTGTGCCTCCCGCTGACATCAGTCGTGGCCTTCCTCAGCTGTCAGACACCTGCGCCTTCCTCTGTTTACATGAGTCACTGCCAGATAATGTTACAATGCGAGGTCAGTGCGAAGTAGAGGGTAGGAAAGGATGAGGGGAAGGGCAGGGGGAGAGGGGAGAGGGCAACAAAACATCTGGGCTCCGCCGTGTCTGGTGTTTACGTGTGATGAGGGAAAGGGCCTGAAGGGTGCCATGGTATGTGTGTACTCACTTATTTGTGGCTGCAGGGGTCGATTCACAGCTCCTGGGCTCGCCTCTTCGCTGGTCGCTACTAGGTTCACTCCCTGCTGCATGACGTTTACCATACCTCTTCTTAAAGCTATGTATGGAGCCTGCCTCCACTATCTCCAGATTGTTCCACTTCTTGACAACTCTATGACTGAAGAAGTACTTCCTAACATCCCTGTGGCTCATCTGAGTGTGTGAGAGTCAGTCCAGTGTCACCACTACACACAGTGGTGACATCATCAACCATGGGTGAGGGGAGAGAGAGAGGGGAGGGTTGCTCTCACTATAACCCCTCAGAGATGGCTTCTAACAGTCTCCCTCACTCCCCTGGTTTTCCACTATCCTCTCTCTTTCTTATCTGTTCTCTTACCAGAAATTTAACATTTATGGCGAATACTGGAGTCAGGAGCACCCGCATGGAGCCCACATTTCAGTCACAGAGACAACCGAAGTTGCAGGAAATGTTCTGCTTAAAAAGGGGCTTTCTATATAGTATGTCATTGATGTCAGCTATGGTCTGTATAAGTTGTATCATGTACTTGTAGAAATAAAGATTATTATTATTATAAATGATTGTAACAATGCCAGTCCCTGTGATCAAGGAAGGTCAATATTTTCAAAGAAAATCTCGTAGATTGAAGCCTCGCATTCCTAGACAACATACACTTATGAGTAGACATGATCACAGCATACAAAATACCCCTCGGTGAGCTTCGACATCCTGCTTGTAGTCTACATGCAGTCAATTTCAGAGGGGTTATGACTTTCCCAGACCAGTCGTCCTGGTTGATAGCCTGGTCACTCAGGATGATTGTAACTGTAGCACGAAGTGTAACGTATGTCTGGCTGGTCAGGAACTGACGCAGTGTAACGTATGTCTGGCTGATCAGGAACTGACGCAGTGTAACGTATGTCTGGCTGATCAGGAACTGACGCAGTGTAACGTATGTCTGGCTGATCAGGAACTGACGCAGTGTAACGTATGTCTGGCTGGTCAGGAACTGACGCAGTGTAACGTATGTCTGGCTGATCAGGAACTGACGCAGTGTAACGTATGTCTGGCTGATCAGGAACTGACGCAGTGTAACGTATGTCTGGCTGGTCAGGAACTGACGCAGTGTAACGTATGTCTGGCTGATCAGGAACTGACGCAGTGTAACGTATGTCTGGCTGGTCAGGAACTGACTTGAGGAACTTGTGATGGTGGTAGTTCTGGTAAAACGTCTTTAGCGTTTCCCACTTACACACACCTACACATCTGTACACACCTACACACACACCTGCACCAGCTCTTTTTTTTGGGGGGGGAGGGGAAGGATGACACACCAATGGAATACGTCCCAAAAATGCTTTGCTGGTGGTCCATCGCGGTAATAACGTTTACGACCGAGAGCACTAGAAGGGTCGGAAGTGTTGCCAGCCTCTGCAACACACACACACAGACAGGCTGCAGATCTCCCTCAAAGTCCTAGGGGTGAGCAGAGTGCCGAGTATATCTCCAGAGGGTCACATCAACATAACCTCTGCAGTCATGGCTCGCCTGCCAACTCTAATAGTTTAATAATATTAATAAGAACTTACGCAATGTACTGAGGGAACCACTGATGAGACGAGGCAGTGGAAACTATACTGTTGTTCTTATTGGAGAGTTAAACTGCTCCCAGTCTATAAGGCTCCTTTACTGCTCCATACTCCACTCCTGTCTCCTCCACTCCTTCCATACTCCACTACTGTCTCCTCCACTCCTTCTATACTCCACTACTGTCTCCTCCACTCCTTCCATACTCCACTCCTGTCTCCTTCACTCCTTCCATACTCCACTCCTGTCTCCTCCACTCCTTCCATACTCCACTACTGTCTCCTCCACTCCTTCCATACTACACTCCTGCCTCCTCCACTCCTTCCATACTACACTACTGCCTCCTCCACTCCTTCCATACTCCACTACTGTCTCCTCCACTCCTTTAATACTCCACTCCTGTCTCCTCCACTCCTTCCATACTCCACTACTGCCTCTACTCCATCACACTCTCCTTCGCTCTACTTCCCTCAATCTTAACATCTGACACATCAATATAAAAAGTCTTCGTGAAGGCCGGTTGAATGAACTAGAAGGAAATGAATGAAGAGGGAGAGAGAGGGAGTAAAAGGAGAGGCAAGATGACCAAAAAAAAGGTGGGGGGGGGAGAGAAATAAAGTTAAGTGAGAAGCATTAAGAGGAAGGGGAAATGGAGGCCAGGAAGAGAAAAGGGGATAAAAACCAAGGGACAAGAATGGGGTGAGAGGCGCCCCCACATGTGAAGGTGGGGAGGAAAGGAACAGTGCCACAGAGGGGAGAGTGCTATCAGGTGATGGAAGGGAGAGTGCCACAGTGATGGATGGGGAGAGACAAGAGTGCCACACAGTGAGGTCACAACGTGGCAGTAACAGTGCCTAAGGTCACTGTCTGATCCACATAGTGTCACACTCATCCAGCCTAATGGAGAAATATAACTAAATTTATATATATATTCTCATTTTCTTTCTCTCTCTCTCCCTCTTTCTCTCTCTCTCCCTCTTTATCTCTCTCTCCCTCTTTATCTCTCTTATACACACACACACACACACAGATTTGAATCGACCCCTACAACCACATATAGGTGAGTACACACACACACACACTTTGTCTCTCTCTCTCTCTCTCTCTCTCTCTCTCTCTCTCTCTCTCTCTCTCTCTCACTTTCTCTCCCGCTCTCTCTCACTGATGAAAGGCAGTAAAGTCAACATTTCAATAAAACAGACGGAATGGCAATCCAATGTCGGAATTTTTATTGGCTCAGTTTTTGGACGACTTGTCAATAAAAGTTGTCGTGTTATTTAACTATTTTTATATTTTTATACAACTTTGTGCGCGACACCCAGCTGGTGTTCCACCTGGCTGTTGTTGCTGGTGCTACTGTGCGCGACACCCAGCTGGTGGTGTTCCACCTGGCTGTTGTTGCTGGTGCTACTGTGCGTGACACCCAGCTGGTGTTCCACCTGGCTGTTGTTGCTGGTGTTCCACCTGGCTGTTGTTGCTGGTGCTACTGTTGCTGCTACTACTGCTGCTGGTGCTGCTACTGTTGTTGCTGCTACTACTGTTGCTGGTGCTACTACTGTTGTTGCTGCTACTACTGTTGCTGGTGCTACTACTGTTGTTGCTGCTACTACTGTTGCTGGTGCTACTACTGTTGCTGGTGCTACTGTTGCTGCTATTGCTGCTGTTGCTGGTACTGTTGCTGCTGCTACTACTGTTGCTGGTGCTACTGTTGTTGCTGCTACTACTGCTGCTGGTACTGTTGTTGCTGCTACTACTGTTGCTGGTGCTACTGTTGTTGCTGCTACTACTGCTGCTGGTACTGTTGTTGCTGCTACTACTGCTGCTGGTACTGTTGTTGCTGCTACTACTGCTGCTACTGTTGTTACTGCTACTGTTGTTGCTGCTACTGTTGGTGCTACTACTGTAGCTGTTACTACTGTTGCTGGTGCTACTGTTGCTGCTACTACTGCTGCTGGTGCTGCTACTGGTACTGTTGTTGCTACTACTGTTGCTAGTGCTACTGTTGCTGCTACTGCTGCTGTTGCTGCTACTGTTGCTGCTTCTACTACTGTTGCTGGTGCTACTGTTGTTGCTGCTACTACTGCTGCTGGTACTGTTGTTGCTGCTACTGCTGCTGCTACTGTTACTGCTACTGTTGTTGCTGCTACTGTTGCTAGTGCTACTACTGTTGCTGATGCTACTGTTGCTGCTACTGCTGCTGTTGCTGCTACTGTTGCTGCTGCTACTACTGTTGCTGGTGCTACTGTTGTTGCTGCTACTACTGCTGCTGGTACTGTTGCTGCTGCTACTACTGCTGCTGGTACTGTTGTTGCTGCTACTACTGCTGCTACTGTTGTTACTGCTACTGTTGTTGCTGCTACTGTTGGTGCTGGTACTGTTGCTGGTGCTACTGCTGTTGCTGGTGCTACTGTTGCTGGTGCTACTGTTGTTGCTGCTACTACTGCTGCTGGTACTGTTGTTGCTGCTACTGCTGCTGCTACTGTTACTGTTGTTGCTGCTACTGTTGCTGCTACTACTGTAGCTGCTACTGATGCTACTGTTGCTGCTACTGGTGCTCTTGTTACTGCTATTGTTGCTGCTACTGCTGCTATTGTTGCTGGTGCTACTCTTGCTGCTACTGCTGTTGCTGGTGCTACTGGTGCTCTTGTTACTGCTACTGCTGCTGATAACCTAGCAACCTAACAGCATGCTCAGCTAACCTAGCACTCTAACATAGCATGCTAAGCCAACCTAGCATGCTAAGCCAACCTAGCATACTAACCTAACACAGCCTAACGACCGCCCTAACATAAAAACTCAGCGTGTTTAAACACGTTCCCCCCAAAACATGTTTTGTCAAGTTTTATTTACATTATAGTTGTGTTTATTTATACGCGTTTCCCCTAAAAGTTTTTTTTTTTTTTTACAAATTTTCCCCTTTTTTACACGTTCCCGCCAGAAATTTAATTATTTACAGACGTTCCCGCCAAAATTTATTTACAGACGTTCCCGCCAAAATTGATTTACAGACGTTCCCGCCAAAATTGATTTACACACGTTCCCGCCAAAATAAATTAAGTTACACTCATTCCCGCCAAAAATTTGCTAATACGTTGTTGTTAATAATAGATTTCGTTATTTATTTTGTGCAGACAAACTAATGAATTTTTTTTTTGTTTAATGTCATTACTATACAAGTACTGTGACACAGCTGACTAATCAAGTACGACCTCGCTTAAATACCAGACACTGAATACCGCATCCACCCCTTCCACAACCCCTACTGTAAATCCCCTAACTAACCCCTCACAATATAACACTCCCCCACAAACTTTTATAATATTCTTTCCCTCTGCTGTAAAGTGCAGACAGAATTATTGAAGGTTCTATGTCACTTATAATACCCCGGGAGTTTCACAACACACTGAACACAACTCAAAACACACAGCTCGCAACACAGTCATCCTGTGACAAGTGTGAGACAAGATAACTGGTGATGGACAAGTGTGGCAGTGGAGCCTCAATATCAGTGACCTGCCTCAGATACAAAGTGACTCCTGTAAGAGTCAAGAGGTAACTCAAGATAAATTACCATCTATGCTGTTAACACGCATGCGAATTTATGTACACCACACACACACGGACAACAATTACGTCGGAGGAGGACAGGGATGATAGATAAATAGATAGATAGAGAGAGAGAGAGAGAGAGAGAGAGAGAGAGAGAGGTAAGCCTTACTTAGATGAGACAGCACAGTTCTGGTCTCTACACTACAGAATCAAGGACGACAACTTGCGCACATTTTAAGATATACTGGGAGCTTGTTCACTCTAATAACTCAGAGTACATATCAAAATATACAATAGATTTAATAGGTGAAATCAAGAGAAATCAATGTCAGCTCAAGTGTAAGTAGGAGCCAGGTCAGGTTTAATCGCGACAGGTCAGGTTTACTAGTTATAAGTGAGGTTTAATCGAGAGGTGTCAGATTTAATCATCCTGTAAACAAGGTCATCTGACTTGTGTTACAACATGGGTGTCACAAAGAGTGGTCCAGTAACGTGTAGGTTGCAGTAGTGATGTCAGTGCTGCTGGAAAGTGAGTCGACAGAGCCTGCCAGGCACTGGTGCCTAGGTGGGTCATGTTTACAAGACACTAGCTGGTGGCACCGGGTCACCATCTGGAAAATGACTTGGGCCGGGACATGTACCAGCGAATCATTCAAGTTCACCTAGTTAGTGAACATCTGTCCAGTACATGAGGTGCCTCTTATGGTCCCTGAGGACCATGTTCACAGTGGATAAGGGTACCTGCGTACACCTCTCATACTAGTAGATTCATTGTGGGTAACTGACACTTATCCACAACTCGTTGATATTACCTAATCACTGGAAATATAGGTACATGTACTGCTCTCTACGGGGAAGCCAGTGGAAGGCCTCAGTCAGAACACCAAAAGCTTCAGCTGTGGGTCATCATATGACTGAGACCCGCGTCAGGAAACACTTGTCCTGTTTCCTGACAAAGCTTACCTAACCCTAGACTGACTCATAGGTAAGGCCCCACGAGAGGGGAAAATGGGGAGTGGTGAGAATAGAATATGAAGCGAAGGAGAGGAAAGGTTAAAGAGAATAGAGAAAGAGCCGGGGCTAGATCAAGCAGTAATAACATTATGTGGCACTAGCAATACATGACTGGTTATCCCTGCTACACACATTCCCATCCCTTCTACACACATTCCCATCCCTACTACACACATTCACGCTGCTGAAGTCTGGCCGGTAAGTTTCTCCAAATTCCTCCCATGTTCCATGTTTTCCAGCATATAAGGCGCATTTTTTCCCCACAAAAATACTTGGAAAATTACCGTGCGCCTTATATGTTCAAGGTCAGGGTCAAGGGTAGGCTTTGTGTTGCGCTCCAGCAGTTGTTTACTAACGTTATGTTAGTAAACAACGTGCCAGTAAGTAGCAGACACTCGTGCGTCTTATATGCCGGTAAACACGGCGTATCACACCACCATGCCTAGAAACTAGATATAAATACGGATGTACTTCTGTTAACCCTTTTGGGTCCTAGTTGCTACGCCTCTTGTGTATCCATATACTCTTGCACTACCATCCACAGGATGGATGTGGGGTGCACAATAAACTAGCCACCTCGGTGGCAAAAATCTAAAGCCCAGACGGGATGGTACCCACACGGCATTGTACCCACACGGCATGGTACCCACACGGCATGATACCCACACTAGCCAGACACCAGTGGAGAGATGGAAGGACGTTACACAATAACCCGCAGATAGAAGAGGGGAGCTTAGGACGACGTTTCGGTCTGACTTGGACCATTTACAAAGTCACACTGTGTGGCTTTGTAAATGGTCCAAATCGGACCGAAACGTCGTGGTAAGCTCCTCTATGTGCGGGTTATTTGTGTATTGTTCCACTCATAGTATTGTGCCTTTCCTTCTGGAAGGACGATACTTAGTGAGAGACATGTGGATAATTTACCACAGTTTATATTGTGTTTATATTGCTCCTGTGTCACCCTGGTTAGTGTTGACGGTCTTGTTTACTACCCCGGGGGAATTTCTGGTGCCAAGCTGGGGAGGGGGAGACCCAAGACACTGCCATCCCCACCCCGACCACCTGCCCCCCATACACCCTCTAGCATACATCCCCCTACTCACCTTCCTCTCTCCCCATTTATCTTATCCCCAGCAATTTCCTACTAATCCACAACCAACACATCCTGCTGCTGCCTCTGCTACTGCTGGTGGCGATGCTGCTGTTGGTGCTTCTGCTACTGACGATGCTACTGCTGGTGGTAGAGCTGCTACTGGTGATAGTGGTGATGGTGGTAGTGGTGATAGTCACTCAGGATCACATTATGTTAATGAATGGATTTACTTATCCCACACTGGATCAATATGTCCAAACTTAACTCCCCTCACAGCCAAGAGAGAGAGAGAGAGAGAGAGAGAGAGAGAGAGAGAGAGAGAGAGAGAGAGAGAGAGAGAGAGAGAGAGAGAACGAGAATTAAAAGAATAAATGAAGAGGAAGCAGAAAGTAAAAAAAAAGTGATAAACCAGAAATTAAATAGAAAGACAAAGAAGAGAGAGAGAAGAGAGAGAAAATGGAAGAGAACCTCTCCTCCTCCCCCTCACCCTAGCTCGACCACTGAAGTGCCCCACTTCAGGCTGAAAGATCTCATCATATGATGCACAAATACCATCCTGTGTGATGGAATATGACAGTGGAATACCATCCTGTGTGATGGAATATGACAGTGGAACACCATCCTGTGTGATGGAATATGACAGTGGAACACCATCCTGTGTGATGGAATATGACAGTGGAACACCATCCTGTGTGATGGAATATGACAGTGGAACACCATCCTGTGTGATGGAATATGACAGTGGAACACCATCCTGTGTGATGGAATATGACAGTCAATAAAATAATAGCAACACTGCTGGTGTTCCCACAATGTAACTACCATACAGAATAGTGTAGCAGCACACTGCTGGTGTTCCCACAATGTAACTATCATACAGAATAGTGTAACAGCATACTGCTGGTGTTCCCACAATGTAACTATCATACAGAATAGTGTAACAACATACTGCTGGTGTTCCCACAATGTAACTATCATACAGAATAGTGTAACAGCATACTGCTGGTGTTCCCACAATGTAACTATCATACAGAATAGTGTAACAACATACTGCTGGTGTTCCCACAATGTAACTATCATACAGAATAGTGTAACAGCATACTGCTGGTGTTCCCACAATGTAACTATCATACAGAATAGTGTAACAACACTGCTGGTGTTCCCACAATGTAACTATCATATAGAATAGTGTAGCAACACTGCTGGTGTTCCCACAATGTAACTATCATATAGAATAGTGTAGCAACATACTGCTGGTGTTCCCACAATGTAACTATCATACAGAATAGTGTAGCAACATACTGCTGGTGTTCCCACAATGTAACTATCATACAGAATAGTGTAACAGCACACTGCTGGTGTTCCCACAATGTAACTATCATATAGAATAGTGTAGCAACACACTGCTGGTGTTCCCACAATGTAACTATCATACAGTGTAGCAACATACTGCTGGTGTTCCCACAATGTAACTATCATACAGTGTAGCAACATACTGCTGGTGTTCCCACAATGTAACTATCATACAGAATAGTGTAACAACATACTGCTGGTGTTCCCACAATGTAACTATCATACAGAATAGTGTAGCAACACACTGCTGGTGTTCCCACAATGTAACTATCATATAGAATAGTGTAGCAACACTGCTGGTGTTCCCACAATGTAACTATCATATAGAATAGTGTAGCAACACTGCTGGTGTTCCCACAATGTAACTATCATATAGAATAGTGTAGCAACACACTGCTGGTGTTCCCACAATGTAACTATCATATAGAATAGTGTAGCAACACTGCTGGTGTTCCCACAATGTAACTATCATATAGAATAGTGTAGCAACACTGCTGGTGTTCCCACAATGTAACTATCATATAGAATAGTGTAGCAACATACTGCTGGTGTTCCCACAATGTAACTATCATACAGAATAGTGTAGCAACATACTGCTGGTGTTCCCACAATGTAACTATCATACAGAATAGTGTAACAGCACACTGCTGGTGTTCCCACAATGTAACTATCATATAGAATAGTGTAGCAACACTGCTGGTGTTCCCACAATGTAACTATCATATAGAATAGTGTAGCAACACTGCTGGTGTTCCCACAATGTAACTATCATATAGAATAGTGTAACAACACTGCTGGTGTTCCCACAATGTAACTATCATATAGAATAGTGTAACAACATACTGCTGGTGTTCCCACAATGTAACTATCATATAGAATAGTGTAGCAACACTGCTGGTGTTCCCACAATGTAACTATCATACAGAATAGTGTAGCAACACTGCTGGTGTTCCCACAATGTAACTATCATACAGAATAGTGTAACAACATACTGCTGGTGTTCCCACAATGTAACTATCATACAGAATAGTGTAGCAACATACTGCTGGTGTTCCCACAATGTAACTATCATACAGAATAGTGTAGCAGCACACTGCTGGTGTTCCCACAATGTAACTATCATACAGAATAGTGTAGCAGCATACTGCTGGTGTTCCCACAATGTAACTATCATACAGAATAGTGTAGCAACACTGCTGGTGTTCCCACAATGTAACTATCATACAGAATAGTGTAGCAGCATACTGCTGGTGTTCCCACAATGTAACTATCATATAGAATAGTGTAGCAACACTGCTGGTGTTCCCACAATGTAACTATCATACAGAATAGTGTAGCAGCATACTGCTGGTGTTCCAACAATGTAACTATCATACAGAATAGTGTAGCAGCATACTGCTGGTGTTCCAACAATGTAACTATCATACAGAATAGTGTAACAGCATACTGCTGGTGTTCCCACAATGTAACTATCATACAGAATAGTGTAACAGCATACTGCTGGTGTTCCAACAATGTAACTATTATACAGAATAGTGTAGCAGCATACTGCTGGTGTTCCAACAATGTAACTATCATACAGAATAGTGTAACAGCATACTGCTGGTGTTCCAACAATGTAACTATCATACAGAATAGTGTAGCAGCATACTGCTGATATATCCACTTCATTAAGAAGAAACGCTCCACACTTCACGAAGTGAGAATAACGTCACTGCTTCACCAGAAAGAAGCAGAGAAGGGGAGCTCTGTGTGTGTGTGAGAGAGAGAGAGAGAGAGAGAGAGAGAGAGAGAGAGAGAGAGAGAGAGAGAGAGAGAGAGAGAGAGAGAGAGAGAGAGAATCCTACACTTAAAGTTAGAATTTCTCTAAAATATTCATGGTTCAATTTAGCTTGGTCTGGCTGGCTATCTCCCTGATTCCAATCTCTACCCCCGTTAGTCGTCCTTTCTTTCTCTCCCCTCCCTTTCCCCTTCCCCTTCCACTCCCCAGGATGCGACCCTGATACTGTAGGTGTATTCAGGTACAGCTACACATAAATACACTTACATAAATCACCATACATACAGCATGTGTAGATCACCCTCCGGCATAACCCAGAAAAGTCAGTCAAAGTGGCTTACTTCCATTACGGTCCTAAACACTTTACACCTAGGGAAGATGACACTTCAGAACAAGCCTAACAAAATACACTTTACACCTAGGGAAGATGACACTTCAGAACAAGCCTAACAAAATACACTTTACACCTAGGGAAGATGACACTTCAGAACAAGCCTAACAAAATACACTTTACACCTAGGGAAGATGACACTTCAGAACAAGCCTAACAAAATACACTTTACACCTATGGAAGATGACACTTCAGAACAAGCCTAACAAAATACACTTTACACCTATGGAAGATGACACTTCAGAACAAGCCTAACAAAATACACTTTACACCTATGTAAGATGACACTTCAGAACAAGCCTAACAAAATACACTTTACACCTACGGAAGATGACACTTCAGAACAAGCCTAACAAAATACACTTTACACCTATGGAAGATGACACTTCAGAACAAGCCTAACAAAATACATTTTACACCTAAGGAAGAAGACACTTCAGAACAAGCCTAACAAAATACACTTTACACCTATGGAAGATGACACTTCAGAACAAGCCTAACAAAATACACTTTACACCTAGGGAAGAAGACACTTCAGAACAAGCCTAACAAAATACACTTTACACCTAGGGAAGATGACACTTCAGAACAAGCCTAACAAAATACACTTTACACCTAAGGAAGATGACACTTCAGAACAAGCCTAACAAAATACACTTTACACCTAAGGAAGAAGACACTTCAGAACAAGCCTAACAAAATACACTTTACACCTATGGAAGATGACACTTCAGAACAAGCCTAACAAAATACACTTTACACCTAGGGAAGAAGACACTTCAGAACAAGCCTAACAAAATACACTTTACACCTAGGGAAGATGACACTTCAGAACAAGCCTAACAAAATACACTTTACACCTAGGGAAGATGACACTTCAGAACAAGCCTAACAAAATACACTTTACACCTAGGGAAGATGACACTTCAGAACAAGCCTAACAAAATACACTTTACAATAAAGGATACACAGACATAATTAGTTTTCTGCACAAAACAAGGGAAACAATTTAGAACGTTACGACCAGGAAGTTTGTCCCCCCTGGGGGTGAAAGTGGCGCCCCTGGGGGTGAAAGTGGCGCCCCTGGGGTGGAACTTATTCCCCCTGGGACGGTAATTGGCGTTCCTAGAATGGGTATTGGCGTCTCTGGAATGGGAATTTATCGTGAATAGCAAAAGTACCCCTACGCAGAACTCTTGCTTCCAGTGTAGGTATAACACTGATACCCTCAGTATGCTGACTGTGTGTGTGTGTGTGTGTGTGTGTGTGTGTGTGTGTGTGTGTGTGTGTGTGTGTGTGTGTGTGTGTGTGTGTGTGTGTGTGTGTGTGTGTGTGTGTGTGTGTGTGTGTGTGTGTGTGTGTGTGTGTGTGAGGAAGGAAAGAAATCAGTGACAGTCAGCTGGGAGAGCCAGCAGTGACAGTCAGCTGGGAGAGCCAGCAGTGACAGTCAGCTGGGAGAGCCAGCAGTGACAGTCAGCTGGGAGAGCCAGCAGTGACAGTCAGCTGGGAGAGCCAGCAGTGACAGTCAGCTGGGAGAGCCAGCAGTGACAGTCAGCTGGGAGAGCCAGCAGTGACAGTCAGCTGGGAGAGCCAGCAGTGACAGTCAGCTGGGAGAGCCAGCAGTGACAGTCAGCTGGGAGAGCCAGCAGTGACAGTCAGCTAGGAGAGCCAGCAATGACAGTCAGCTGGGAGAGCCAGCAGTGACAGTCAGCTGGGAGAGCCAGCAGTGACAGTCAGCTGGGAGAGCCAGCAGTGACAGTCAGCTGGGAGAGCCAGCAGTGACAGTCAGCTGGGAGAGCCAGCAGTGACAGTCAGCTGGGAGAGCCAGCAGTGACAGTCAGCTGGGAGAGCCAGCAGTGACAGTAAGCTGGGAGAGCCAGCAGTGACAGTCAGCTGGGAGAGCCAGCAGTGACAGTCAGCTGGGAGAGCCAGCAGTGACAGTCAGCTGGGAGAGCCAGCAGTGACAGTCAGCTGGGAGAGCCAGCAGTGACAGTCAGCTGGGAGAGTCAACAGTGACAGTGGGAGAGGGGAGGCGAGGCAGCAACACAAGGAACAGGGTGGATGAACAAACAGACAAAATAAGATAAAAGGATGGGTAAACAGAGATGAGAAAAAAGGAGAGGTAGAGGAAGAGAGGGTGAGAATTAAAAGACGTATGGCACTACACACCAGCCAGGTGTGGCACTACACACCAGCCAGGTGTGGCACTACACACCAGCCAGGTGTGGCGCTACACACAAGCCAGGTGTGGCACTACACACCAGCCAGGTGTGGCACTACACACCAGCCAGGTGTGGCACTACACACCAGCCAGATGTGTCGCTACACACCAACCAGGTGTGGCACTACACACCAGCCAGGTGTGGCGCTACACACCAGCCAGGTGTGGCGCTACACACAAGCCAGGTGTAGTACTACACCCCAGCCAAGTGTGGCACTACACCCCAGCCAGGTGTGTAGTGCCAGATATAAACTAGAGTAATGAGTGGCAGTGGCACCATCAGACGTGGGAATTACCTTAGGGAATGGAAACCAAATTTGTGAGATGAGGTTCAGGAGTGCCTGAGGGGAGGGTGTGAGGGGAGTGCCTGAGGGGAGGGTGCGAGGGGAGTGCCTGAGGTGAGGGTGTGAGGAGAGTGCCTGAGGGGAGGGTGTGAGGGGAGTGCCTGAGGGGGTGTGAGGGGAGTGCATGAGGGGGTGTGAGGGGAGTGTCTGAGGGGGTGTGAGGGGAGTGTCTGAGGGGTGTGAAGGGTGTGCCTAAGGGTGTGAGAGGAAGATGTGAGGGAAGGGGTGTGACACAATAAGTGTCCGGGTCCCAAGACTGTTCAACAGCCTAGCACCAGCCATAAGAGGGAGCTGGACAGATACCTAAAGTCAGTGCCGGATCAACCGGGCTGTGGTTCGTACGTTGGACTACGTGTGGCCAGCAGTAACAGCCTGGTTGATCAGGCCCTGATCCACCGGGAGGCCTGGTCGTGGACTGGGCCGCGGGGGCGTTGACTCCCGGAATACCCTCCAGGTAGGGAGATAAGAGGGTAAGAGGAAGGGAGAAAAGGTATTCTGAATGGAACAAAACACCAACCACAACAGCATGAGGGAACAATTATGGGAGGTAAATACTGCATGGATATGACAGAGATAAGAGTGATAACACAATAACAAACACAATAACCGAATACTTTAACCTCAGTAAAGTGAAACTGGTCTTAGACACTGCTTTAATTCTTGGAGATGGAGGGAGGGAGGGGGTAAAATATGTAGGTAGGTAGTGGTGTGTGTGTTAGTTAGTTACCATTTTGTCCTAGGCACATGTCGATTAGACACTAGGCCTGTTGTATGTGTGTGTATGTGTGTGTGTGTAACGAAACACTTCGAAATGTTTCGGCCCCGCCGGGAATTGAACCCGGGCCCTCCGTGCGTGAAGCAAGAGCGCTAGCCACCATGCCATCGGGGCGTGTATGTGTGTGTGTGTGTGTGTGTGTGTGTGTGTGTGTGTGTGTGTGTGTGTGTGTGTGATTACCCAGTAAATTTATAAGAGTTAGAAGGTCTTGAGGAAAAAAAAGCTTACCCACCACTATCACCACAACTACCACCATCACCATCCCACCACCATCACAACTACCACCATCACCACAACTACCACCATCACAACAACTACCACCATCACCATCCCACCACCATCACCATCACAACTACCACCATCACCATCCCATCACCATCACAACTACCACCATCACCATCCCACCACCATCACAACTACCACCATCACCACAACTACCACCATCACAAAAACTACCACCATCACCACAACCACCACCATCACAACTACCACCATCACCACAACTACCACCATGACCATCCCACCACCATGACCATCCCACCACCATCACCACAACTACCACCATCACCATCCCACCACCATCACCATCCCACCAGCATCACCACAACTACCACCATCACCATCCCACCACCATCACCATCCCACCAGCATCACCATCCCACCAGCATCACCACAACTACCACCATCACCATCCCACCACCATCACCATCCCACCACCATCACCATCCCACCACCATCACCACAACTACCACCATCACCATCCCACCACCATCACCATCCCACCAGCATCACCACAACTATAAGCTGTTTATCTTTCATGAATTGATTTCCAGTAATGAGAGACAATTCCAGCCTCATGGAGGAGCCAGACCCCTGAATACAAGGAGGAGCCAGACCCCTGAATACAAGGAGGAGCCAGACCCCTGAATACAAGGAGGAGCCAGACCCCTGAATACAAGGAGGAGCCAGACCCCTGAATACAAGGAGGAGCCAGATCCCTGAATACAAGGAGGAGCCAGACCCTGAATACAAGGAGGAGCCAGACCCTGAATACAAGGAGGAGCCAGACCCTGAATACAAGGAGGAGCCAGACCCTGAATACAAGGAGGGCAGACCCCTGAATACAAGGAGGAGCCAGACCCCTGAATACAAGGAGGAGCCAGACCCCTGAATACAAGGAGGAGCGCCAGACCCTGAATACAAGGAGGAGCCAGACCCTGAATACAAGGAGCCAGACCCCTGAATACAAGGAGGAGCCAGACCCTGAATACAAGGAGGCCAGACCCCTGAATACAAGGAGGAGCCAGACCCCTGAATACAAGGAGGAGCCAGACCCCTGAATACAAGGAGGAGCCCGTAGGACCGCCTGAATACAAGGAGAGCCAGACCCTGAATACAAGGAGGAGCCAGACCCCTGAATACAAGGAGGGCCAGACCCTGAATACAAGGAGGAGCCAGACCCTGAATACAAGGAGGAGCCAGACCCCTGAATACAAGGAGGAGCCAGACCCCTGAATACAAGGAGCCAGACCCCTGAATACAAGGAGGAGCCAGACCCCTGAATACAAGGAGGGCCAGACCCCTGAATACAAGGAGGAGCCAGACCCTGAATACAAGGAGGAGCCAGACCCTGAATACATGGAGGAGCCAGACCCCTGAATACAAGGAGGAGCCAGACCCCTGAATACAAGGGAGGAGGCCAGACCCCTGAATACAAGGAGGCCAGACCCCTGAATACAAGGAGGAGCCAGACCCTGAATACAGGAGGAGCCAGACCCCTGAATACAAGGAGGAGCCAGACCCTGAATACAGGAGGAGCCAGACCCCTGAATACAAGGAGCCAGACCCTGAATACAGAGGAGCCAGACCCCTGAATACAAGGAGGAGCCAGACCCCTGAATACAAGGAGGAGCCAGACCCTGAATACAGGAGGAGCCAGACCCCTGAATACAGGAGGCCAGACCCTGAATACAAGGAGCCAGACCCCTGAATACAAGGAGCCAGACCCCTGAATACAAGGAGGGCCAGACCCCTGAATACAAGGAGCCAGACCCCTGAATACAAGGAGCCAGACCCTGAATACAAGGAGCCAGACCCTGAATACAAGGAGCCAGACCCTGAATACAAGGAGGCCAGACCCTGAATACAAGGGAGCCAGACCCTGAATACAAGGAGGAGCCAGACCCTGAATACAAGGAGGAGCCAGACCCCTGAATACAAGGAGGAGCCAGACCCCTGAATACAAGGAGCCAGACCCCTGAATACAAGGAGCCAGACCCCTGAATACAAGGAGCCAGACCCCTGAATACAAGGAGGAGCCAGACCCCTGAATACAAGGAGGAGCCAGACCCCTGAATACAAGGAGCCAGACCCCTGAATACAAGGAGGAGCCAGACCCCTGAATACAAGGAGCCAGACCCTGAATACAAGGAGCCAGACCCCTGAATACAAGGAGGAGCCAGACCCTGAATACAAGGAGGAGCCAGACCCCTGAATACAAGGAGCCAGACCCCTGAATACAAGGAGGAGCCAGACCCCTGAATACAAGGAGGAGCCAGACCCCTGAATACAAGGAGGAGCCAGACCCCTGAATACAAGGAGGAGCCAGACCCCTGAATACAAGGAGGAGCCAGACCCCTGAATACAAGGAGGAGCCAGACCCCTGAATACAAGGAGCCAGACCCCTGAATACAAGGAGCCAGACCCCTGAATACAAGGAGGAGCCAGACCCCTGAATACAAGGAGGAGCTAGACCCCTGAATACAAGGAGGAGCCAGATCCCTGAATACAAGGAGGAGCCAGACCCCTGAATACAAGGAGGAGCTAGACCCCTGAATACAAGGAGGAGCAGGAGGGGGAGAAACAGCAGGAGGGGATGAAGCAGTAGGAGGAGCAGGAAGTGGAAGAGCAACAGAAGCAGCAGCAGGAGGGGAAGGAGGAGCAGCAGAAGTAGTAGGAGGGGAAGATCGCTTACGGCAGTGGCGTGGGGGAAGAAGAGAGGGGGAGAAGAAGAGAGGGGAGGAAGAAGAGAGGGGAGCAAGGGAAGAGGGGGGTTATAACAGCCCATGAATGCTGGATAATTACAGCACAGTAAGGTCATTACCACTAACTACTGCAGGCAGGCAGCAATACAAGCTACATAGTTAGGGAACAACAATTGCCATACGTCAAACAACAACAATTACGTCACCTGACTCACAGTAACGACTTGTAATAACTAAAATAACTGTTAAATTTATCAGTCTTCTGGTACTAATGTGTTAACCCGCACCTCTTATTTTATGTTAATATTGCTAGGTATCTATCATCGGGTTAATGGTTGCTAGGTAACTGTCACCTGGTTAATGGTCGCTAGGTAACTATCATCTGGTTAATGGTTGCTAGGTAACTATCACCGGGTTAATGGTCGCTAGGTAACTATCACCTGGTTAATGGTCGCTACGTAACTATCACCTGGTTAATGGTCGCTAGGTAACTATCACCTGGTTAATGGTTGCTAGGTATCTATCACCTGGTTAATGGTCGCTGAGTATATTTACCTGCCGTCTTATATTCAATTTGCAATAATAGAATTAATATGACGCAAGTAGGAGGATAATTAGGCCATTAACTGAAGATGACAACCCAGACGGCAGAGATGCGTATGAAATGTATAAGTGGGTCATTATATTAAAGGTAAGTACGTGGTAATCCAAGTTAAGGACCGTCCGTTGTTCGTACTGACGGTTTTTATGTATTATCTCATGCATAATACAGCGTGACTGTTGTATGATCTGGCACCTTGTGGAGATACCTGTCTAATTCCCTCTTGAAGACTAATACATTTGTTCCAGCAGTGTTTCTGATATCTTGAAGACTAATACATTTGTTCCAGCAGTGTTTCTGATATCTTGAAGACTAATACACTTGTTCCAGTAGTGTTTCTGATATCTTGAAGACTACTACACTTGTTCCAGCAGTGTTTCTGATATCTTGAAGACTAATACACTTGTTCCAGTAGTGTTTCTGATATCTTGAAGACTTCTACACTTGTTCCAGCAGTGTTTCTGATATCTTGAAGACTAATACATTTGTTCCAGCAGTGTTTCTGATATCTTGAAGACTTCTACACTTGTTCCAGCAGTGTTTCTGATATCTTAAAGACTAATACATTTGTTCCAGCAGTGTTTCTGATATCTTGAAGACTTCTACACTTGTTCCAGCAGTGTTTCTGATATCTTAAAGACTAATACATTTGTTCCAGCAGTGTTTCTGATATCTTGAAGACTTCTACACTTGTTCCAGCAGTGTTTCTGATATCTTGAAGACTACTACACTTGTCCCAGCAGTGTTTCTGATATCTTCTGGTAAGACGCTGAATACTCTGGTTCCACGGACGTTTATACAGTGTTCCCCTCGGTGTAAGATCATTCAGGGTCATACACTTACATAAATTATCATACATAACAGCATGTGTAACCCAAGAAAGTCAAAGTGACTGATTTCTCCTGGTATCCTTGTATCTTGTCCCCCAGGATGCGACCCACATCAGTCGACTAACACCCAGGTACCTACTTGCTTGCTAGGTGTATATTATATACAGATGCTTTGAAGCACCTGTAGCGTCAGTATGTCAGCTATCTACCCTCGTGGAAAGCTAGTGTCCTGGGTTTGAATCCTGCTGGCTACACCATTTCTCTTTATAAAATTAAGACAAACTGGTGAAGGAAAGGAGGGGGACTGGTCCCTGTGTATTTCAGCTCTCCTCATTGGTGGGGCTGGAGCTTGATGACGTGGCAGGCTGTGAGTGGGTGGGAGGTGATCATTAAGGCTAGCGTCGAGGGTTCCACTACCGTAGTGTATGTTCCACGAGTCATGAAAGAGTCGGTACACTTGTAAAAACTGATCGCTAAAGTTATAAGAAGCAGCGGCGGCGGCGTCTGATGACCTCTGTGGTGAGAGTAATGTGTGCGAAGCTGCGCCCAGGACACGTTCAACGGGATACAGTGTCCAGGACACAGTACCTAGGACAGTGTCCGGGACACAGTACCTAGGACAGTGTCCGGGACACAGTACCCAGGACAGTGTCCAGGACAGTACCCATGTGATGGTGCTACTCTCTCTTGTTTTTTTCTATCATTACAAATACTCTCACTATTATTAGACTATATTATCACATCCACTGTTACTACCACCTAATTACTGCTACGACCACCACCACCATTACCTTCTTCCTCCGCCACCAACCATCTCGCTTCCTGACCTTCTCTACTTTTCTCGCCCCAGTTGTGACTTGACAATAGTCCAGGATTGACGTAAACACCACAATGTTCCTCACCTAGGTGCAGGGTTCTGCTCCAGTGTTTATATTATTAATTAAAAAGTAATGTTTTTTAAGCTGCCCCTGACTACACCACCTGTATCACAGTGAAGGTAGGTTCTGATTACTGAGGATCTGCAAAAGCTTGAACCAAAGCTCATAAAAGCTTAAAATTAATGAAAGCTGAATGAGCTGACCAAGTGCAAGTGTCGTTGCAGCTCTGCTCTTTGGCCTACTGCACTCTAAAAGGGAGTCACCTCACCTAGAAACGTATAAAAGCCCTTTACTCATTTTTCTAGCTCTGAAAACGTGCGTGCGTGTGTCCGTGTTTAAGCACATGAAAGGGTTCAGACATTTTTTTTTTCCGACCACGAAAATAAACGTGAAAATGAACAGCATTACTGCTGAGTCCGATCCATATCAGAGAGTTACTGACATGATGAAAGTCATGTTCTTCCATAACTCGTAGAAGATACTGCTTCTGAGTCTTGTGCCTGGTGATGGTAGTGTTGAAGCTTGAGACCAAAGTAATTCCCCTCCAGACACTGTCGTTCATAACCCTCAACGAAGCCAAGGAGGCCATGAAATGTTGGTAGGCTTCATCTTCGTTCCTGACGAGGAAGCGCTTAGACTCCTGATGCCCATTCGGGAGAATTAGGAGGAAGATATTCCTGGTCATTCCTGTCACAAAGTTGTGAAGTGGTTGTTGAGAAGAGAATCTCCTGCTATTGAGCCTCTTCAGCTTCATCTGCTCTCTCTGTCTCTCTTCAGCTTCATCTGCTCTCTCTGTCTCTCTTCTTGAGCTTCTCTACTGATGCAACCTCGTCTTCTCCAATCCGGTCATCAAAGAACGCAGGACCAACCAGGTTCTCGGACACACCATCTGCAGCTGTCAGACCAGTGCTTGCTGACTCGAAATTTCGCTTTCAAGATCTCTCGTGAAGTCCAAGTCGTTTGTTAGGGTACATGAAGCGCTGGTTGCTTGATACTCGGTGTAGAAGAGAGGCATAACTGAGAACACCCACCACACGCATTTCAAGAACAGTGAGGGAGAACTGTTCTCCGACGAGAAAGATCTCCAGAGCATAACTTTTGCCACCCATCTAGCTTGCTGGGAGGCTCCAGGAGCACTGATCTTTACGACTCTCTCTCTGTAATCTCCCACAAGAAGTAGAACACGACCAAGAGGTTGGACTTGAGGACCTGCGTAGTATAGTCCAGGCCGCCTACCGCAGTGTTTCCAGTCTAATGTTCCTTGTATAATCGTTCATGAGGTGAACTTTACACTCAACTTCCATTTTCTTAGAATCCTGACAGAAGACCATTTCTGAGATGGATGAAGCCAACTGTGAGCAACCAGTGACTTCAAATATTGAATTCTTTTCTTTTTCAGCCTCCTCCTCCTCCTCCTGCTCCTCCTCGAGCTGCTTCACCATCCCTCCTTGCTTCCCCCTTTTCGTGCAGACTCTGGTGTATACAACATCGATATCGATGATGATCAATCTTCTCTCTAGTTCACCAGGAAGGTCTTATTCAAAGTGATCGTCATCACATGTGTGTAATATATTTATATATTACAGAACTGGACACTCCTAGCCTCGTTTACCTTACAGTTCGTCTCCTCCTCTTCCCTTGGATTAATGACTTTGTATATTTATCTTCAAGCCTTCTTCCCACTGCCCCTTTCTTCTCTCTCTCTCACCTCATCAGTTTCACAGAGGTTTTATACACGCAGGAAATACACATACTTGATCATTAATCTTGAGAGTATGTGACAGCTCTTCCCTCCTTCGCCTCTCTTCCTCGCCACTCTCCTTCACCCCATCCATCTTCCACCCAGCTTCCTCCTCTCATCTACCTTCACTGTCTCCTCCAGTAGCTCAACATTCTCCTCCTCCAGGCTCCTTTACCTCTCCTCCCTGCCTCCTGAAGCACCAGTTTAAGAGTTAATGCGGAAGGTAAGGAACCAGGGCAAGGTAACTACCGGCTGTAAGGGCCTTTTAACTACATGGATGTTGAGCCAATCAGCATGCGAGGTGACCCCGCTGTCACTGACGCACCATTTAACATGGTAATTGCAGTTGCTAACAGCACCCTCTTGATTACTGCAAATACCCACGTTAACGCCGCCCTGTTAGTGTAAACACTCACGTTAACGCCGCCCTGTTAGTGTAAACACTCATATTAACGCCGCCCTGTTAGTGTAAACACATACAGTAAACAATACACACACACACACACACTAGGAGAGGAAGAGGAGACAGAGAAGTAGCCTGGTTGTCTGTACTTAACCTGACGAGGAAGGTTTACCCAGGACTCGGCCTGACTGGGAAATACCTAGAGCCAACACTCACCCTCCTGGGCGCACCGCCCCCCACTTGCACCGCCCACACCTGCTGCACCGCCCACACCTGCTGCACCGCCCACACCTGCTGCACCAACAACAACAGAATCACCACCATTTTGAGGTGTTGAGTCCCACAAGGCAGATATATACAAGTGTTTTCCTCATCAATAAGAGTTGCGCAACATGTCTGTTGTTGAGTAATGTTCCCAGTTCCACATTTACATCCATATTTAGTGGAGGAAAGTGAGAGGTGCAGAGAGGAAAGTGAGAGGTGCAGAGAGGAAAGTGAGAGGTGCAGAGAGGAAAGTGAGAGGTGCAGAGAGGAAAGTGAGAGGTGCAGAGAGGAAAGTGATGGTACTGTCCAAATGATGGTGGTTCAGCCACCAGTATCAGTCTACCAGCCACCACGCAGGACGTACACCTTAGACCCTGCCATAAAACATCTCATACACCCTTCCATAAAATAAACACCTCATACACCCTGCCATAAAATAAACACCTCATACACCCTGCCATAAAACATCTCATACACCCTGCCATAAAACATCTCATACACCCTGCCATAAAACAAACACCTCATACACCCTGCCATAAAACAAACACCTCGTACACCCTGCCATAAAACAATCACCTCATACACCCTGTCATAAAACACCCAACACAGTATTTACTAAAAAAAAAAGACATTAAAACAAAATGCAGAAAGAAGTCGTAATGACAAGATTGCAAACACACCATGGGACGTGTGGGGATTGAACTCGCTGGCGGGAGAGTCATCTGTAAAAACTTGCATTTGTGGTCACAGTGGTGGCCCATGCTAACCTCCCTATGGTGTATAAATATATCTACTTGGATGAATGTTATTATAGCCAGCTGGCCCAAGTGGCTTACGCGCTGGCCTGGAGTTTTAGCACTCATTTGCCGCTAGTTCAATCCCCGCCCGTACCGTGGTTTGTAACAAGAAGCAGCTTCATAAAACCACTAAGCTA
This sequence comes from Cherax destructor, assembly GCA_009830355.1. Lineage (NCBI taxonomy): Eukaryota > Metazoa > Arthropoda > Malacostraca > Decapoda > Parastacidae > Cherax > Cherax destructor. The sequence goes on from WNWK01001353.1 coordinate 245,093, forward strand.
AAACAACTAGGACAAGTGCGCGCCGTAATGACCCCCATTAAGGCGAGGGGAAGACAGTAGACAGCTGGACGTGAATCTGAAACCCAGTGTTGACACGCGTCAGCTGTCCAGTGACGTCATTCATCAGCTGTTCCGTGATGTCACAACAGCTGTGACGTTGCATGTAAACAATGACATATTCATTATACAAGTTGACCTACTATGAAGTTACTATTCCCCCTCCCCCCTCCTAACCTCCCCTAGTTCTGTCAGAAACACCCCCTCATCCAGTCCATGGGCTGATCACATCGACTCCAGGCTGAGGGAATGATTACCTCAAACTCCTGATCTTCACCATTCTCTGTATTGGACTGATGAAGCCACTGTGTGGCGAAACGTTTCCTCAATAAAGATACCCAAGTGTTGCATATGTGTCTAATTTATCAACTTGTCGGTTCTCTGAACCATTTATCTACGGACGTGGAGATAAAATGCAGAAAACACCGACAAGACGAGAGAAACAGATGACGAATATGATCCTTTATCAACATTTCGCCCACACAGTAATATGTGTTAAAAATGAAACTTTTCGCCTACACAGTAGGCTTCTTCAGTCAGATACAGAGGCAACAGATGTAGTGAAATGAGGTGGTCAGTCCCTCAGCCTGCAGTCGTTCCAGACCATGAAGTTGAACTCTTCTCCAGACTGAGGAGCTAAGCATCTCAAATACTATCTATCCAAGGTTGATAGACTGATTAAATCATCTTCGCTACTATACTTTCTGTTTCTGTATCTGACTGAAGAAGCCTAGTGTGGGGGCGAAACCTTTCAACAATAAAGATACCCGACTGTTGTGTCTTAATCATCAGTATGGTAATGTATACAGTACCAACAAGTACATAAGACGTGTGCATCAGTTAGGTGTTATTACCTAGGTATCTTTATTTCTGAATGTTTGGCCTTCACACTTATCGGCTTCCTAAATTGTTTACATCTCAATTGTCATAGTCACACTGAGGGGACTGATCACCTACACTACTTCAGTTGTCTCCTCTGTATTTCCACTGAAGAAGCCTGCTGAAGAGGCTTATAAAGACATCGAAGTATTCCACACGTATCTTCGCCACTAGGAGGCAGCACCCTCTCACTGTAGGGCAGACGGGTAAGGGTTGTGTTTATGAGTGACTGCTCGGTGAGGCTAACCGACCTATATTGCAGTGCCCTACCATTCTTTACATAGGCGCTTAAAATGTCCAGATAAGTTTAGTAAAGCGGTCTACACAAGCTGGCCACAAACATAAGGGAATAAGAACATTTCTGCGAGTGTTGATAGGAAGAACTGGATAACTTGGATTCTGCTTATAATTCTTAGTGTCCAGACGAAGTGAAGGGAGAGGGAATGGAAGAGAAATGGAGGAGAGGGGTGAGGGGAAAATAGGAGAAAAGTAGAGAGAAATGGAGACGAGTCAGGGGGAGAGGGGCTGGGAGTGGAAGCAGGAGACCAAACTTAACGCCCTTGAACTGAAAGGTCTAACGTCAAACACAAACATTAGTGACAGCAGAATGAGAGAGAGAGAGAGAGATAGAGAAAGATAGAGAGAGATAGAGAGATAGAGAGATAGAGAGATAGAGAGATAGAGAGATAGAGAGATAGAGAGATAGAGAGATAGAGAGATAGAGAGATAGAGAGATAGAGAGATAGAGAGATAGGAGAGAGAGAGAGAGAGAGAGAGAGAGAGAGAGAGAGAGAGAGAGAGACGCCTAGAGTTCAGCTCCATAGAGCTGAACTCTTCTCCAGGCTAAGGGACTGACCACCTCAAATACTATTTCTCCAAGGTTGATGGACCGATTACCTCATCTTCATCTGACTACTACACCTGCTGTCTTTGTATCTGACTGAAGAAGTCTACTGTGTGGGTGAAACGTTTCAACAACAAAGACACCCAACTATTGCATATGTGTCTTAATCATCAACTTTTTGGTATTTTATACTATTTTGAACATTACTGATGGCGAGAGGTATATCACAGGTATACTTCTCAGTCTCCTAGAGAGGTATATCACAGGTATACTTCTCAGTCTCCTAGAGAGGTATATCACAGGTATACTTCTCAGTCTCCTAGAGAGGTATATCACAGGTATACTTCTCAGTCTCCTAGAGAGGTATATCACAGGTATACTTCCCAGTCTCCTAGAGAGGTATATCACAGGTATACTTCTCAGTCTCCTAGAGAGGTATATCACAGGTATACTTCTCAGTCTCCTAGAGAGGTATATCACAGGTATACTTCTCAGTCTCCTAGAGGGGTATATCACAGGTATACTTCTCAGTTTCCTAGAGGGGTATATCACAGGTATACTTCTCAGTCTCCTAGAGGGGTATATCACAGGTATACTTCTCAGTCTCCTAGAGAGGTATATCACAGGTATACTTCTCAGTCTCCTAGAGAGGGGAAAGAGGGAAGACCTGTGCTTATATTTACATTCAAAATACGCGGGAGAGAAAGCCAAAATGGAAGCCAACTCTGCCTGCAGAAAACGGAAGTAAAAAACGGTAACTCGACTAAACGGTGGAGAGGGAAAACAAATATATGCATCAACGGGAAGGAAAAAAAGGCAGACGTGGAGGAATAAAAGAACGGGAGAGTAAATAGGGAAATACGAAGATAAAGGAAAGAGAATGGAGTTACCTGCACCAGCGCCGTACCTCAAAGTCAATAGTGATCCCTGTACTGTTATTTTTTTTCGTAAGAGTTGTGTGTTCAGTACCGCGGTGGTGGCTCCGTACTGGTTTGTGTGAAGTGGTCAGAATTCTGAAACATCACGAAAGTCATGACAAAAATGTTCTTTCTCAACGTTAGAACGTTCGGCTTTACCGTTGGGAAGGGGCGCCGCCCTCACTGGAACCGTTCCATTCCCCTTGGTAGTGTTTAAAGTCCCCGTGAATTAAAAATAAGTGATTAAGCCTGTGAGATTATTATTATTATTATTATTATTATTATTATTATTATTATTATAATCAAATAGAAGCGCTAAACCACAGGGGTTAAAGCCTGTGAGAATAACCTATGTCACAAATATCTGAGGAACTACTACCTGTATTTCCTTCAAGATTATTTTTATGGTTGCTGTCTTGGTAATTGACACAGAAAACAGCGAAAGCGTCTCTTTTTCTGGGCTGTGATTCGTCAAAAGTCAATTTTAATATGGAGTTCCTGGCAACTCTAATATCAACAATAATACTGTAAACTTTGATTCAGGAAACTTCTTTAATCCTGAAGCTCTTCTTAAAAGATGTACGTAGATTACCTGGGAATTAGTAGATAGTTAGGATGCATACCATCCAAGAGGACCTACAGTCTCAGGAACCACACTGCTTGGTTTTCTTTGGCTATTCTGGGTTATAAATCCATAGTTATTGCAGTGTTCATATTTGGCTTATTAACCAAAGAACACTTAGCCTAAGAAAGTCCTCTTTTTCTAACAACGTGTAGTGTTAGAGGTGTGAAGGTTAAATTCCTAAGCTCTACCACCCAGACTGTGAGCCACAAGTGGTGAGAGGATAAGGTACTTCGTATCATTAACATGAAACACAGTGAAGGACATTTACACACAACTATCACTAGGACAATATTGCGACCTGTCAACATCTGCAAGTCAACAGATGAAAGAGTTAAGCCAATAAAAGCTCTTGTGTAATTTAGATGCAATGTAAACACAGTGGCATCAGCAGCTAACCATAAACAAAGATGGCAAACATTTAAGTGTTATTTAGTAACCAAGAGAAAGTGTCGCTCAGCACACACACACTTTACCTCATACCATCAACACAGCACACATGGGGAACCTTCCAAACAAGCTCCATACAACAAAACAATGAATGCTGCAAGTCAACAACCACAAACTCAAACACAGGCAGTAGCAGTTGCTAACAAGGACGTTAAGTCAAACTCAATATTTTCAACCTTGCGTAAGCTATTATGATTCATGTAAAAAGCTGCTACCTTTCAGGTTACGAATGAGATGCTGTTGTTTTTATGGCTTCTTCCGCGATTCCTCCCTCCCCCCTTCCCCCCTCTCTTTTTACGTCAACGACAGAACAATAATACAAAAATAAACGTCAGTGACAACAAACAGAAGCCTCGACGACCTCCACTAAAACAAATAAATGTCACACTCAAAAACAGGCCCTGTACCAAGCATGACATCCTGGCCCTGTACCAAGCATGACATCCTTGCCCTGTACCAAGCATGACATCCTAGCCCTGTACCAAGCATGACATCCTGGCATCTGGGCCCTGTACCAAGCATGACATCCTGGCATCTGGGACCTGTACCAAGCATGACATCCCGTGGTCTGTGGCAACGCTCTCTTCACTATGTCTCGACCCCTGTAACCACAACTAGGTGAGTACACGGATGTCCGTGGTTCGATCCCCGACAAGGTGGAAACATTGGGTGTGTTTCCTTACACCTGTTGTCCAGTTCACCTAGCAAGCAAGTAGGTACCTGGGTGTTAGTCGACTGGTGTGGGTCGCATCCTGGGGGACAAGATTGTGACCACAATGGAAATAAGACAAGTCCCTTGATGACACACTGACTTTCTTGGGTTATCCTGGGTGGCTAACCCTCCGGGGTTAAAATTCCGAACAAAAGCTTATCATGTGGACCCTGTACCAAGCATGACATCCTGGCATATAGGACCCTGTACCAGTACCTGCTGCCATGTCATACCTAGTATGAGAAACCATTACAAGTGCTGTAAGAAACTCCAGTACCTGCTGGTATGTCATACCCAGTATGAGAAACCATTACAAGTGCTGTAAGAAACTCCAGTACCTGCTGGTATGTCATACCCAGTATGAAAAAACCACTAAAAGTGCTGCAAGAGATTCCAGTACCAGCTGGAAGCATTCATGTATTGGATAAAGACTATCTGTGTAACTAATCAGGTTAATTACAAAATTCAACCACTCTCTCTCTCTCTCTACCCAACACAGTTTCCCTACCAGCCTGCGACTTCGGGAATCTAAACTAATTAAAACTTTTAACTCCAGGAGGAAAAAAGAATGCCTATTATTAATCATATGGAGGGACGATGAGCAGAAAGAGGGAGGGGAGGGGAGTGAGAGATAAGAAAGAGGGTAAGAGATGGGTTGTTCTGTTTTATTTTTGAAGTGCATCAAACGCATTCCATTTCTAAAAATTATAGTATAATAAATGTACACTATCAATACCAAGAATATACTGTTGTGACCAATTTACTCTTATTACATAAATCATTTCCATAATACAAGTAAAACTATTCAAAATCTGTTTTTCACATTCTGCAGCTACATTCATAAAATGCTTCAGCAAAGGTAGATGAAAGGGAAAACATCCCCACCATTTATGCTGAAAGTGATGCTGGGTTCTTAGGCAAGCACCCTGTGAGGAGACCAGCCCTCCCCTCCAAGAGAGGCTCTCCCCTATCCCTAGGCACAAACCACAAACCCCATCACCACCTTAAGGTGACCCAGCATGGGGCTAGGGGGGAGGGGGGAAGGGATGGTTGAAATGGGACAAAAACATTGCCCAATTCACTTCATTATTTACAAAAAGAGATAGGGAAGAGAGGGACAGACTTTGAAATGTGAGTAGAACATGGTAGGACAGAGGAAAGCTCGACACAGATGAGCTCCAGGGACATCAGAACACTAGATCTTCAGTGGAAGAAGCTGCATGAGGAAGAGGTAAAGACAAACTCCAAAGTGTCAAAGAGTAGGCACAAGGCCTAGGAACCAATAGAGTAGGTAGCTAAGAGAAAGAGGCAGGGCCAGGAGCTGAGGCTTGACCCCTGTCAGCACTAATGGTTGAGTACTACAAACTCCTTTCCATTAACTCTCTAATTTATAAAAAGTTTAAAATTATGTAGACCTAAATAAAAGCGTTGCCACTTCCCTCTCCCTCAACCATCACCAACCCCTCTTACCTTTCCCCTCATTAACTACTACTCTCTTTCTCTCTCTCTTCTTTCCACAGCCGCACAATGAGGGCAAGCGGACTCACCAAGCTAAGAGATCAAGAGAACATAAGCTCAACAACCGCATGGAGCATATTGACCACCATCGACGTGAGTACTATCAACATCACTATAACTTGATACACAAGGGTCGTACAGTGCCTGAACGTCAGTACTATACTGTTCTACCAACACCACTTTACTATGAGACACTGATACTCCCACAAGGGTCATATAGTGCCTGGCACATAGGAGGCTATCAGGCTTCTTCCAAAAGAAGGATAGCTCCAAGTCTCTGAATCAAGAGAAACTCGCTGACATCAAATCGCCCCTTTGAATGGAACTAAAAATTATAACACTCACATTCTTGTCCATAGGTTGTATACAACTACCTTTAACTTACATATTACAGTATTATTTTTATGAACTAAGCCCTTAGAGATCATACTGTGTCTGGTGAATGGGAGAGAATTAGGCTTGATACAAGGGTAGACCAGCCCTAATTCCTTAGATCTGGAGCTCTTCCGTATCAATGCACCCCAGCCCTCCCTTGAAAGGTCCAAAGGACTATTTTTACTATGTGAATTACTGATGCAGTTGAAGGTGTAGGTATGTAGTTGTGACATTTACGGAGCACACTAACTGCATAGATCACTCAGCACTCAACCATAAAAAATATATACCCGGTATAATAAACAATAAAAACAAGGATAAAATTAACAATAAGAGTAACAAACACTCAGCATCAATAAATACTAACTCACCAACGTAAAATAACCAGCATCATTTAAAAAAAAAAAACATTAAATTATTAAAGTTAAAGTAGTCTCCTAAAAGTTCCCTGAGGTTCCTTCAGGCACCTCAGTAATTATAAAACCCACATGGAAGGTGGAAACACCTATGTCATGGGCAAATTGTTAAAATATGGTCCACAGTCAGCAGCACGTCACGACCTACAATGGGAGACAGAAGTACCTGCAAATAGGTGCCTATGGGTGAAATATATATGCCTGATACTCAGTCAACAAAGATTAGTTTAGTTGAGGGTGTAATAGTGTGGACCCAAAGTGAAGTGTAGGAGTAGAGTGGACAATACTTGGAGCGTAGGTGTCTGCTCTTAGGCTGGGATTTGAGAACAGAAACACACTGGAAACTAGTCACAGGTATGTGACAAGTCTATGCATGTTAGTGATGTCATTGAACTGTCCACAGGGGACCACGGGCCGGCTCACAAGGTGGAGCAGCATCGTCCGGATTCCACACCCACCCACAAGAAAGAAATACCAGTCCACGATCCCATGCACCATGCCACCCTGCACAGACCAGAGGGCAGCGTGCACAAGACAGAGGGCCGCAAGGGAGCCATGCACAGGTCAAGGAGCAATGGTGGATCCGTACACCTTGGAGTAACGGCAGGAGAATCAGCAGGAACAGCATCAGCAACAGCTCAGCATGACCTAAAAAAGGACCTCCATCTCCAACACATCACAGAACACAACATTGAGAAGAAACACGAAGATAAGGTCAGTTCTCCTCTGTCTGTCTACCAATTATCTCATGGCCTCAACATTTATGGTGTACTGTAACAAAACACAATGCCTAAATCTTCCTCTGACATCACACAATTTACCTCTTACTGCAACCTCAAGCAATATTTCTGTCATCATGCAATATTTATCCTTTCTTTAAAAATCATACAATTTACTCCTATTTATACCAAGTATTTACCCTCTGCTCTGACCTCACACAAGACTATCTTTCCTCTTGATTTAATGTCTGTCAACCCTGATCCTTCTCAGCCCACTCAACTTCACTCTTCTTAAACCACTACCTTGCAATTCTCGATGGCAATTAGGCATGCTGCATCTCCCAGCTGATTAACACAAACTTTAATTTTTGTACAACACAATGTTATTCCAATTATGCAATAACATTATACAAGGCAGCTGATGTTGCATTTCTGAAAACAGTGTAATGTGTTTAGTTGCAGCTTCCCAGTTATGCTATATGAGTGAGGTTATCCCTACCAGTCACTGCAACAAACATTTACTTTAATGTATTTAAGCAGTATGCAACAATGTTTCCTTTCAGAGCAATCAATATTGTCCTGAAGATAGAGCCTGTTCGACATGTCAATCACAATTCAGAACATATTAAAAGTCTGTTTTCAAGTCAATACAGTTTCAGCTCTCAGAAAATGGACTTATTGTATGCCTATTATCTATTTTCATATTCTGTAAAACATATACCATATCAAACTAATTTATATATATAAAAAAAGCAAGTTAAATTATATCAAATTCTTAACTTAAGTCTCCACAATCAATCTCAAACTGAATGGAACAGGCCATCAGATTTATTTTGCCATACATAACTGTATCTGAACTCTTGAAAACAGATAAAAATGTCGAACATGATCTAAACAGTAACAATAATACTTGCATTTTCTTTACAGCCATATGCATGTGCAGTCACTGCATTATCTCTATGAACCATAAACCAAGAGCTACAGTATACTGACTTTTATAACATCAGAGTAAACTTCAGTAGTTCAGTATCTAAATACTGATGTGACATGTACCATCCTTTCACTTTAACACTACTCTGCCCTGGGCATGGCATATACTGTCCATTTACAGGACTTCATTAATCAATCCCTCTCTCAATAACTCCTTCCCTCACTCACTGTCACACAGTGCTTGCACTGCAAAATCTAAGCCAGCTCTAAAATACTTAAAATATGAGCTTGGATTTATCAGTAATTTTTGGAGATTTCTTATGGAATTACAACATGAACATGCACACACCAACGGTTATGAAATACAATCATATAATGGTACAGTGGACCCCCGGTGTTCGTCCTGCTCAAAACACTCCCTTTTATGTAAGTGTATTTTTTTAAATGCTTTTATAAGTGTAGTTTTGGGGGTCTAAAACGACTAGTCTACTTTACATTATTTCTTAAGGGAATAAATTCGGTTGGTAATGGCACTTGAGCAGCATTCTGTTACGAAAAATGGACGAACACCGGGGGTCCACTGTATTAGATAAACGTGAAACCTCACAAAAAGACATAAACAGGGTGAAATGGGAGTTGTACATTTTGCCCTCTTCAAAAGATGGACCTCAAGAGGCAGAAATATACTGTCACACTTCACCCAGTGTTAGCAATTTTTTTCATATACGTATACTTGAAGTGGAAATTAGGAGGAGGTATGGAGGGCTGAAGAGGGGTTGTTGAGGTGGTTTGGTCATTTAGAGAGAATGGATCAAAGTAGAATGACTTGGAGTGTGTATAAATCTGTAGGGGAAGGAAAGTAGGGTAGGGGTCGTCCTCAAAAAGATTGGAGGGAGGGGGTAAAGGAAGTTTTGTAGGCGAGGGGCTTGGACTTCCAGCAAGCATGTGTGAGCATGTTAGATAGAAGTGAATGGAGACGAATGGTTTTTGGGATATGACGAGCTGTTGGAGTGTGAGCAGGGTAATATTGTGTGAAGGGATTCAGGGAAACTAGTTATTTGATTTAGTTGGACTTGAGTCCTGGAAATGGGAAGTACAATGCCTGCACTTTAAAGGAGGGATTTGGGATAGTGACAGTTTGGAGGGACTTCTAAACTGTCGTATTCTGAGCTCCTCTGCAAAGACAGTGATCATGTATGAGTGAGGTGAAAGTGTTGAATGATGAAAGTATTTTCTTTTGGGGATTTTCTTTCTTTTAGGGTCACCCTGCCTCGGTGGGAGACGGCCGACTTGTTGAAAAAAAAAAATACTTGAAGGATTTATCAAACCCTGAGCTATTATCTTGGGTACACCAATATCTATATTAAAGCCATCAGAGCAATATTTAGGAAAAATCTGCATATGCACTGTCAACCAGGCACTTGTGATGCATAATAAAACCAAGTTATAAAATGTTTCTGAAAATGTGGTCAGGTACATTTACCAAACCCCATATAATTCTTTAAACGTGCTGGCTCTCTCCCACTGAGGTATGACGACCTTAAAAAAAAGAAAAAAAAGTCTTGCCAGAAGCGTGTGCTGACATTACAATTCAGGTGCCTCTCTGAATTGCATATATACAGTGGACCCCCGAGTTTCGGTCACCTCGGAAATCGTACAACTATGTAAGTGTAATATTGTAAGTGCTTTTGTAAGTGTATTTTTGGGGGTCTGAAATGGACTAACCTACGTGACATTATTCCTTAAGGGAGTAAATTCGTTCGGTAATGGCACTTGAGCAGCCTTCTGGAATGAATTATGACCGAAACTCGTGGGTCCACTGTACTGCTATCTCTTAATGGTTCAGAGGATCACAGCCATGGCCCAGTCTAAGATCAGGCCTCCTAGATTTGGAAGGAGATACTAAAGAAATGAGAACTAATGTACCACGTTAAGAAACACAGGAGGGTAAAGATACGTGTACTATGATTTTAAGTAAAAACTTGCAAGATTTACCTGTTATGAGACAAAGTCAAGAGCAGCAATTCTGCCAGAGTGCAAAATATTTAACAAGCCTTTAGTACATACTTATTAAACAGGAAAGCAGTACCTCTCTGGTTGTTGTCTATGCACTTACTACCAAAAGTTTTTTTTGTCTTAACATTTGTTAGCAAGTTTCATTATTACTTGTTAATAAAACACAAGTGAGTTAACATTCACTGCAGGTTCGTGGCTCAAAATTTTACAATATAAACCAGCCATACAATTTTCTAAAAAATTACGTTCAACGTTTTTACTAGACTACCATCAACCCCCCCCCCTCCCCATCAAAACAACCATAACCCCAACATTTTAACACCCTGGCTGTTTTCTACCACATAAGATGAGAGAGAGAAGGAAACATTCACCATCACTCATTCAATAGCAGTTTTGTCAGATGTTCATGAACACCACAATTTAAATGACTCTCGAAATTGAAACCATATCCTTCAGAGTGTAGACACTATTTCCCACCTCCAGAACTCAAGTCTGGAAAACTGGCTTCCTTGAATCCCTTCATGTTATGTTACTCACACTCTGACAGCCCATCAAATCATAAAAAGCACTGGTCTCCACTTACTAAAATCAAACAGTCACATGTGCCCAAGTAATTGAGAAAGAAAAAAGTAATGCCTGTTATACCCGTGATATACCAGGAGCAGACACAGCAAACATCACCTCTCTCTCTCTCTCTCTCTCTCTCTCTCTCTGTTGACCTTTCTCATTGTTTATACAAGGATCTCCCTCAGTAAAATACTATTGCAACTGCGTACATCTTTTATAACATTATATGACTATCTTGTAAGTTGCGACACTCTACCCTTAATTACATTTGCACATGGGCACATGCATAAACAAAAGTAGTGATGAAAATGTGCTCAAAACGAAAGATAAATTTCCATATAAAAACCCACAAAATATTTACTATTTATTACTATTTAAATGCCTAACAGAATTAAGATTTTTTCTATTTTTGGTACTCAAGAAAAATATAAGAATAGCTTTTAATGTACTACAAAGTATTGTTATACAGTAAACAGTTCCCACCTAATACATACCAAAGATTAACTTAAAAATATATATTGTATTCAGTATACAGTACAGCATACAGATAACTGTCTATATACAGTACATTAAAGAATTACATAATGCATTATGCAAACAAAACATCAACGTTCACCGAGCTAAACAAAATCTTTAATTAATATTTCATTATATGATGAAGCTCTGAGAAGCTGTGGCACCAACACTATGCTGTGGCACCAACACTATGCTATGGCACCAATGCTATCCTGGACAACATACACATATACTGTACAATAACACCAGCCCTACGCATGTCACAAAGTGATTAAACAACTGCTGACTTACCAGTGCTTGGTATTAGTCATTAAACACCCACTAGTTTAGTGTATACACATGGTTAAACCACTGGTTTAGTGTATACTAGAAGTTAAACACCCACTGGTTCACCAATGCTGAGCATCAGTGATCAAGTGTTGTATACCTATGGTTAAAGTGCTGTCATACTGAAGCTAGGCTTTCCTTCCCATTAAAAAACCAGATCACACTGTTCTATTTCTTTTAGTCACAGCTTTTCATATTATATCACACCATTCTGATGTTCAGTAATGTCTTAACACATGCAATACAAGTTAACACCTCTTTGCTACTGAACCTGGCAAGTGAAACACAAGAGTGTGCTAACGGTTAATAATGTATTACACGCTCAAATTACAACAATTGCTTAGCACCAAGCACGCTGACTGAAGCAAAAACAGTGTGCTAATACCAGCTCCTCTCGTAGCAGCAGAGGGATGAACCAGTAGGGAAACACCTAGTAACCAACAGAGTGCCCCGTGGTGGGGACGCTGCCCCTCACCTCCTCACCAACCGAACGCCCAAGGTGTCCACCAACATTACTCACCACCAGGCTGCAGCAGAGGGCAAAAATGGCACCAAGGTAGAAGAATCCAACTTCAACTATTTCTCCGTAATAAAGCGTCTCTGTACCTTCTTTTGTGACAGTGCTTCTTCCAGTATTTAATTTTATTTTCAATGTTATTTTTGTTAACTCTTGCATTTTTTCAGCTGGTGTGTTTTTTATACTTGCCGTGTGTCCCACAACTGTGAGCTATTTTATCAGTGCCATTTTATGGACTCTGTTTACCTTCTTTACTGGAATTTTGCCCATTTTCCATTTTCACATATTAGTTGCAGTCTGTGTATTTTTCCAGCCTTCATTTTAAGTGCAGCTGAAATATATTATACATACATATGTACTGTATATACATGTATGCAAATTGCCACTTGTGATAGCAAAAAGAAGAGCAATATTTATTTTAGGAATTTAAATCACCTAACAACTTAACATTCTTTTGTCTGTTAGTTCAGCTTCATGTGTTACACATACAATGACTTATTTCAATTATTTCACATGGCAAGACCTTAAGGTATCTCTTGTACCAGTGATACTTATATAACAAGAATATGCACTAGGTAGCAGTCTTATTTTTTGCTATCACTTAAGTATTGTAAATGCTAAACTGTTTTCTAATAGAGATGGGTAAATTATAAGTTACTACTAGTTTCATACTGGCATTATTAGTTGATATCCATTTAACTATTTTCTTTATTTCTTGGTAGGACGACATACCCATGGAGTCAGAAAGGCTGATCCACGTAACTGCACGTCCCCCTAAGGTCCACAAGTTAAACAAGATGCACCACAGACCCTCCCCTCCCAGTGCTGCTGCCAGTGCTGCTGCTGCTGCTGCTGCACTCTCCTCCCATACACAATCAAGTACACCATCAACCAAGGCTAAGGCCCACAAGACCCCCAAAAAGTACAGTCCCAAGAAGCACGGCTGGAAGAAGACCCTACGCAAGGATAAGGGAAAGGAAAAGCTAAAGGAGAAGAGGGAAAGGCGCGATAAGAGGAATAAAGCTCTGCATCGGGCTATCGTCGCTAGGAAGCTGTGAGTCCACACTTCTCCCACCCGGTATATCAACGGAGAATATGGATTTAAAGAAAAAAACCAATACAGTAATTATAACCATTTACAGAGATTAAAACGGGGTGATTGAGACTCAAACAATAGGTGTAGCAGCCCTGAGACAACCAACCCATGACTTGAGCCACTGCACCAGTCACAAGACTTCACTGTGGTGCTCCATCTACAACAACGAGCTAGCAGTTTCAGGCTCGCTACATATCCAGGTCAAACCTCGATCACTCCATTTCAATCATTTATATTCATTCAATATAAATTTTTCAGCACATTTAGGGATATAACTACATTAAATATCTACAAAGAAAATACCTACGCATTCCTTTACCATTTAAAAAGTAAACACGTATGAAAATTCATTTAAATTGACACCTGCTGAAGTGAATGACTGCACCGAACATATACATCGGTGCAGTTAAGCAACTGAGAATTACAAGACAAAAGGAAATTAAGGTCTTACAAGCACCACAATACAAAAATCTTTATGTGATACAGTGCATATGCCTTTGAGTTTAACTTTGTACCTAATTAAGAACTGCCTATAATCAAGAAAAATATTATTTTTAATCTGTAGTTATAATTTGCAGGATTAAGTTTTACATACACTATTATATAATGTTTGAAACTAAATGCTCTCGACCTATACCAGATAAAAAATACAGTAAAAATATTTATACTGTATGATATTTAAATAGTAAAGACAAATATGCAATATAATTCTTCAGTATAATATATACATGTATATGTATGTATCACTTCTTAAGACTTCTTAAGCTTGTCTAACATAAATACAATATACAGTAATGAGTAAAGTTAAACAGACTATGAGCGTTGGACTCGGTGGATGAATCAGTCGAGTGCTATACTGTATGTACTATAAATGTATGCTGGGCTCTGTACTGAAATATTCCATGCATATTGCTGGTTTTTATCTAATACTCAATGTAGAAGCATTTCATTCTGTATAATGTATTCTTATACATTAAGTGTATATATATAGAGGCAGGAAAATAAGAGTATTTTGTGAACATAAACCCATCAATGCAGAAATTTAATTGGAAACAAAAAACTCAACATATGATTCTCACGACGAGGAAACAAGTGTCAAAAATTTGGTCACATAAGCTAGAACAAAATGCCAAGTCATGACAACTAGTACAAACTATCATAGTAAAAATCAATCACAGATATGATCTTTTGAAAGTATATGTTCTCTGTGCTCTTCCCAGCTCCATTTACTCCCCAAGAACCTCTTAGACTATGTCAGCCAATTTTCACAAAACAATTACCATAGTTATTCCACTACTTGTTAATTGTAGATAACATTATTATTTAGAAACAATAATGCCTATAATCAAATATTTAACATCACAGTTCATTACTAAGACAATTGCAATTACCTGCCTCGTCACATTAGAATTATCTGTACCGGCTAGTAATAATAGCTCCATATCTTTTTTATATTTCAACGATAAATATATTTTAAAGATCAAGTGACCATGACATGTTATGTACTTACTGAATTCATCGACTAATCACATCGGTATAACTCATATTTAAAGATTAATCGACCAAGATATACTACTGTACGTACTTAATGAATACAGTTTTTAAGAAGCAATCTGGATTCAAACCTGTGGTCTACCTGTTCCGAGACATGCAAGTATGTATGTCATGCTCTTTGCTCTCAGCTCTCAGAATGGCCAGACTGTGGATTTGAATCGCATTCAATTCTTAAAAAAAAAAAAAATTACGTATATTGAATTTCTCATTACTGAATGCATTGATCTATCATGTGAATCCTAGTAATATCTTCATTAAACTATTCACACTAAAACCAGCTGTCTTACACAAATGTTCCATAATCACACATACCAAATCAAAAATACATTCCAGTTATGTGATGCCATGGGTGATGGTGAAAATTATTCGCAATATTCTCATCATTTTTTCTATGTACTTGTAAGCTTTTAAGAAAATTATACAGTATAAAAAATGTATAGAGACTTATTTAAAACAAATACATGGTCAGTCTTTGGTTCTCTTGACAGTTAGTTTAGGCTTAGGTAAGTGATATATGTTATAGTTGTCCAGTGTGGTGACATTTGGCCTTTGATGTTGCCCCCTTCACCACACGATACTTACCTCTGATGAAGGAAAAGGGGTTTCTAGCCTATAGTAGTTCCAGTGACCCCTACAGAATATATTTACGGTATTTTGATTTTGGGGTGGTCATTGGACCCCACAACCACAGAAATCACCCTTGCAGCCATCTTTCTTAGCGCTTGAGTTGAGGTGCAGGTAGAAATAAATAATCAAACTATAGGACTGTAGTTTAAACATTCCACTAGAAATACAGCTACATACTGTTCTAAAATACTACAACTGTAAGAATGAACCTACTTTGTTACTTATCTGCAATATCTTTGTTCTACAAGGACAACCATCTATCTTTTAAATCTAGACTAATGCCAAATCTACAAATGAATAATAAATACTGTACTGGAGATATAACATCTGAAGGCCACTGGGAATAACACATCACAATATGTCTATAGTTGCCAAACTTTTTTCTCAACTCACACTCTCAGCCTGTAGTGTATAAGAATTGTGGCAGAAATGTTTCTTATTGTGCTACTAATGTCCGCCTAGATTCTACAATATGTTTGATAGAAAACAAGGAATATTTCAAAGTGAAATACTTGGCCTTCCCAAACTACCTTTGTGAAGCCTCTTTCTTCTCGAAATAAGGTCTACTTAAATAAGGCTACTCATCAACATCTTCTGAGCTTGTGCAGACTAGTTCAGGCAGGTTCAGAGTAAACACTTTGATCTATATAGCAAAAATGTGTAGAAGCCAGTGTTTTAAAGCTCCCTATTGTTCTTGGCATACCATACCTCAACCATGATTTGTATTGACTTACATGCTGATATGTCAAAAATTTTGGAGCAATAAAATGTCTTTCAATAAAAAGTGTTTAATTTCAACCCTTCATAATCTGCAAAAACTGTTGCAGATAATGACATACATACTTAAGTCACCATTAAGTTCCTGTGTAGGATAACTTTCTGTTATCTGTTAATGCTACCAGGGATTATAATCCCTACACATATATTGACTTGCAAGCAACACATTCAGCGCAGTGATTAGAAAAAAAGTTCAATTATTAATTAAGGATACACAAGTAATTAATACTATTCTATATCAAATTCCAAAACCAAATATTAATGAAATTCAATACAATGTACTCACCCAAGATTGATCCATTCGTATACCTCCTGCTTTACAATTCACAACAGAAAGAGTATAAGAAATTTATTGAAAATATCGAGAGAATTAGTCAGGAAACATCACCTGAAGTATTTATGTCAAAGGTATTCAGCCAGGCCCCGCTTATACAGCATGCATCTTATTTATAAGCATGTGCTTTTGTCCGTGGCTTCAAGGGTTGTAATGGTCCTTAGGCCACTGACTTGGGCAAGCTGTAATGGCCTAGGGGGCCATTGCAAATTTTCAACCCAACAATATTAGAGAGTTTAAGGGCTGTTTCAATCTTTCAACTCAGTCATTATGCAGAAAAAAAGTTCTAATTATGTTATGTAAAGGTCGTTAAGCAGGGATCATTCTACTTGCCAAAAGACATGACTAAATTGTAAATAAGCATAAGAAAATATGTACTGTACTCACCTCTTGCAGCCGTGGAATGTCAGTGATAGGTTCCGGGACAGAGCGTAGATAATTAAATATATCCATGTAGTCACACCTTTCCAAAACTCCTTCTTCGCACAACTTGAATATTGCCAGAGCATACCGAAACAGGACCTGGAGAGGAAGAGTAATAAATCTCTAGTTTGAAGAGCAACTCTTCAAAGTGACGCACACAAGTTTATTTAAAAATGCAATGCGTTAATATAAGGGAAGAAAAAGCACTATCTATTCCATCTCTTAAAACAAAGAAAGGAATGTGGGTAGCTCTAGAAGTTTTATGTAGGAGGGGCTTAGGTGTAGGGGCCTTGTCTTAGAGCAATGCTACTATTATTTGGGAGGCACTTTGGGGACTGATGAACTTTCAGGGGGCTGATGGGACTTTTGGGACTTCAGCCTACCCCTTGTCACTGTTCCAAGCACATTTCTCACCTCTATCATACAAGGCTCAAACTCAACCATGCCACATGATAAAAGCAAGAATACATATAAGATGCAATAAAAGAGAGATCTCACTAATACCCTGAGCCCCAGTCTTGGAAATACATCTCCACAGTAAGACAGTGATGGAAAGCCATTGCTCATCAGTAAATTATTATTATATTCAAGGGGTAATTCTAAATCTGTAAGGATTATATAGCACCTGGGGAATGGGATGTAATCAGGTTTGATCCTAATAAGGGGTGGATAACTCCAATTCCTTAGATCAGGGTCAGAAATAGGAATTCATAATGTATAAAGACCACAGCTAGATATGACACCTTCCATGTGACTACAAAGGTGCACTGCTGACAGTAATAAATTAAATACACAGGTGCAGAGCAAGCTTTTAATGATAAAGCTCTACAGTGTGTGAAATATTGTCAAAATAAAAGCTTTCTCTATACTTGTTTAGGTGCAATGCCAAGGAAGGTGAGGGGGCAAGGGCAGGTATAAAGCCTTTCCAAAAATTCCATCAGCACCTCAAGACAAATAATAACACTACACAAATAACCCACACATAGGAGAAAGAAACTAACGACAACGTTTCCGTTCAACTTGGACTAGTTAATGGTCCGAGTCGAACCGAACTTCATCATAAGTTTCTTTCTCCCATGTGTGGGTTATCTGTGTATTGTTCCAGTCACGTTAACATGCCTTTTAATTCTTTTCAAAATAATAATACTGCTTCAAGACAAGTCCTCTAGTTCCCATTTTCAACAGATTGCTGCCTCTAAGCCCCTCTTATATAAAACTTCTGAAGCCTTCCCTACCTGTGTCTTCCATCATGTGTGATGTGACTTTACAAACCACAAGGTTGACTCAACACTTACCTTGGAACCCTCGTACAAAAAAGAATCCCATATTGTGAGGTAGGTAATTGGAGGAATGATATCAATGTAGACGCACAAGAACCAGTTGAAGGTAAACAGTGATATATCGAGCCCATGATGCTCTAAATGGGCGTTCAGTCGAGGCAGCTTTTCAGCAACTAAATCCTTTAGGACTCGCTGTAATTGGAAAAACGAAAAGCCATTTGAAATTTTGAGACACCACACATTAAAAAAATTTTAATCAAGAAATTTAATGTACAATTACTTTAGTCCTCACCCACTAAAATGTGGAGTGGATGTCAGCTTGTAAACAAGGCTACAGGCACCATGTAAATTTTGAAGACAAAATAAATATTTGACTTCAGTGAAACACTCTGAAGGGCTGATATGTTACAGTTTGGAGGGACATTTAAATTATGAAGTCCATGCACTTCTGGAAAGACAGCTATTGAATGATGGTGATTGTTTCCTGCTTTTGGACCCCCTAATATAATGAGAAAAAGACAATGTGGTAACTAATCTAGGTATATATTTTTTCCAAGATGTTGGCCGTCTTCCACCGAGGAAGGGTGACCCAAAGAAGAAAAACACTTTCACCATCATTCTTTGAAGAGGCGCGCAGATACGACAGTTCAGATGTCACTCCAAAAAGCAAATATTCCAAACCCCTCCTTTAAAGTGCAGGCATTGTACTTCCCACTTCCAGGACTCGAGTCTCGCAACCCAGTTTCCATGAATCCCTTCACAAAATATTGCCCAGCTCACACTCCAACAGCCAGTATTTTGTTTCAGCACATAACTACATTAACAAAATCCTATCACTACAAAATATTATCTTTCAACATTGTATGGGAGAGTGTAAAGATTCTAACCTGGAATTTTTTATGTGAAGCTCAGAAACAAGAAACTTAAAGCAAAATAACTTTTTTTTTTATATCGGTTGTACACTACCAAGGTAGGGTGACACGCAAAAAAAAAAAAAAAAAAAAAATGCTTCATCATTCACTCAATAGCTGTGTTGTGAGAAATGCACCAGGATCACAATTTAACTGACCTTTCAAAGTGAAATATCTTCACCCATCATATAGAGTGTAAACAATGTACATACTTCTCACCTCAAGGACTCAAATGTGGCTAACCAGTTTTCCTGAATCTCTATATAAATGTTTCTCGTTTACACATGAACAGCATGTGAAATAAATAATAATAATAATAATAATAAAATAATAATAACATAAATAATAATAATACTCAGAAATGTTCACATTTTAATTTTAAATATAGGTATACATAAATGCATTTGGTCTACAAATTACATTTGCAATAATAATACACAATGTAGTATTTACAAAACATATATCTACTAGCAACTTACTTAGCACACTGCCTAACTATATATCAGCATGAAACTTTGTTCTAAAATTACTTTAAATATACCAAAAAATTTATTTAATTCCTAATTACGTACTTGATCAACCTGAGAACCCAGGAGGTTTTTGCTGTAGTAATCAGGTGGCATCAGGTACTCCACAATGTACACAAGACACCAGAAGGCATCTTCTTCGTTAAGGAATAATAAGGCTATGGCAGCTAAACGGTTCAGACCCTGGAAATGGAGATAGAGTGAAATAACAAATAACATTTCATTTTTCAAATAAAAAAATTCTTGGCAACAGAACCTTGATTCTATCACAAGTAAATGATGCAGTGACAGTTTATGTAGATGTAACCAAGATTATTATTAAGGTAGAGACCGCTCCTGTTTGCTTTGTAAAAGACGTGTTCCATACGGACACTCATAACACTTACATTTTCCCAAGATGAAAGTACAAGAGGACATGTTGGAAGGTGACAGGACAAGAGGGAGAAAGAGAACTTTGGAACAATGACAAGACTGATGCCTCAGCTGGGCTTCATGCCACAGATAGTAATGGAAATAAAACTGGGTTGTTCTTTTAAAGTTCTAAAAGTCAGATAAGACAAACATTATTGCCAGTCTTGGGCCACCTGCTGCTAACCAGAATGCCCTCTTTTTTCACAAAGCAACAGCATGCAGGTTGATGTCCTATGTATAAAAAAGAATGCCATTATTAACTGTCTAGTAACATAGGTCAGTCTGGAGGCTCCCAGGAAAATAATGCCAGTAACCAAGATAATAAAAACACTTTACAGATTAAATATTAAATAGTCACTACCTGACAATAACCAACGTGAAGGTTATGACGTGAGAAGGCCAGCAACACCCGCCTCAGCCTGGCGATCCCGTCCGAGTGAAAAGACTCATAGTGACGATTGTTAGGCAGAGTCCGCAGCAGGTCCAACTCAATCTGAAGGACAACCTCAAAGTCAGTACTGTACCTAATATAGTGACTTAGAATTTATTGCAAAAAAATTTGAACAGAATAGCTACTTAACACTGAACTGACTTCAATATGTTGAAGTCCTGCTATTGCCATTGTATAATAATAAAGTTAACAATTTATGTAAGAGTATTGGGCACTGATTCCTTGACCTCACTGAGGCAAGACCACCACAACATGGTGGACTCAAGGTCATTACACTGGTCTCCAGTACTCGCACAATTTACTTTCATGATTTTCTGAAATCCCCCAACGTCATTTTATGATTTACAATTTTCAAAAATTTACTGCTCCATCATTATCTAAAAATTCATGTTTTACATAAATTTGTTTGGTAATGGCACTTGAACAGCATTCTGGAATGAAAAAATAACGAAAACAGGGGGTCCACTGTACCAGAAATGTTATAAATGGTGCAAAGGTGACATTAAAACAATATCAACGATAGCTGACACAACCCCACTACCATTATAGTATGCTCCTCACTTAGCGATGAATTTGTTTACCAACGTGGTCTTAGAAACGGAACTCTGTCGTTAAGTGAGGAGAGGTTGCATTTCCAAGAGAGTATATAATGTTATAAGCATGTAGTGATGTACAGTATTTGGCTAATGACAAATAAGTTCTAACTTCTTATGAGGAAACTGTATTTCTAATTATGAACGGTGAGGTAATCATACTTGTTTGGCTGCAGGGTCGAGCACAGACGTTGTACGCTGTGCAAGGAGATCTTCATAATAATTGGACGGAATCGCAGCTTTCAGAGGAGCAACTTGTGAATCTATTAGTAAGCGCCACACCTTACCCTAAAACAGACAAAAACAATGACTTACTTTTTTACCACTAACCCTAAACTTGCCATACAACCAGTCCTAACTTAACCTTGATGCATTCCAAGTTACAATAGTCTACACTTATGAACAGGGCACTTAAAAACTTAATTACAGTAATTTCTTACAGATTATGCTTGGCATATACACTCATTCAATCAAAACCAACCACAGAAATAATGTTTAAACTTTTCTATATTTAACACACTGGCCGTCTCCCATTGAGGTAGGGTGACCTGGAAAAGAAACACTTTCATCATCATTCATACTATCACTGTCTTGCCAGAGGTGCACAGATACAACAGTTCAGATATCCCTCCAAACAGCAAATATCTTAAAATGTTTAATAAATGCTTCTGATTTTCCATAAATAAACCTTTCCTACTAACAACTTATTCTTATCAATGTAGATACTTTAAATATTGCTCAATCTTTCTATAAAGAGAGATTTAGCCTCAGAAATAAAATGAAAAGCCAGAGGAGCCATAGGACATTTCAAACAATGGTGGACACTGTGTTCAAAATTTCAATGTTTGATAAATATTTTTTAAAGAAATTTATTTTCCTGGGAAGCCCCACCCAATTATTATTACAGACTCTGCAACTGATGTTGGAGCACATGCATATCCAGCCTCCATCCATCCAGCAATCCAGCAATCCATCCATCCATCCAACAATCCATCCATACATCTATCCAGCCATCCTCCATCCCCTCTTGTAGTTGTCAGAGTAAACAAGACATCAATTGGTAAGTAAGACACATAGGCAACATTTAGGCATCTTTATTCCGAAACGTTTCGCCTACACAGTAGGCTTCTTCAGTCGAGTACAGAAAGTAGGCCTACTGTGTAGGCAAAACGCTTTGGAATAAAGATGCCTAAATGTTGCCTATGTGTCTTACTTACCAACTTATCGGTATTATATAGCATTTGCATTCTAACTATAAAATTAACATTTCTCTAGTGAAAAGCAAATGAAGATACAAGTAAATGAATAATGCAGATATAGTTGCTCAGGACATATACTATACTTTATAATGACAGATTACTGTTAGTGGACACCCAAGTAGGCAGCTAACCTTGTATTGGTAGGGAATACCTCCCCGTATGAGGTACTTAAGGTCAGTGCAGTGTGGTAACTCCTTAGCACTGGTTCCTGCCAGGAAACTCTCCCACTTGTTCTCCCATGAACTTCCACCAAGCTGCAACAAATATTTGGACCAGATTACATTTGCCACCTAATAGTATAATGGAGAGTACGAGTCAAGTGTGACTGAGACGCACTGCCAGAGGAAGTTGTGGATTATATAAATAAGGAAACCAATGTGGGTTGTTTAGCAGAAAATAGGGGAGGCTAACTCCATACATATGGATTCAAATGTAGATATGACAAATGTTATGACATTACTCGGCCATCACATCACAAACATTAGTAGAGGAATACAATAAGGTGACTAAAACACAAAAACAAACACAAAAATACACAAAATACACACACACACACACACAGGAGCTGTGAATCTACCCCTGCAACCACATATAGGTGAGTACACACACACACAACTGGTTATAAGATCTAATACAAACTACATTTTGAAGTGACAGCACTAATTCAAAGCAGAAAAACAAAAAACAAAAATGTGAGCTTTATATTACCTGCACCTGATGGGCCAGAGCTTGGGATTGCTTCTGGAGGTATGAGACTCTTGACTGTAAGCTTTCACCATTGGGTGCAGTTGTGCAAAATCCGTACTCGTCATACTCTCGACCCTTATTTTGTATCACTCTGCAGATATCAAGGTTTTCTTGAAAGATTCAAATATTGCATATGCAAGTTTCAAAGCTTCTCAAGCAACACCTACAGCTCTCTCACACATCACAGCTGCCACCACACTTCAGTTTACTTATCACCTACTATAACAAAGAGAAATGGTGAGATATCTATTTATTCATGTGGAAATGCTAAACCCACGGGGGATAATACAGTGCATGGGGAATGGGAGGTAATCAGGTCTAAGACAGACCAAAACATCATTACAAGTTTCTTCACCTAAGTAGGGGTTATTTGTGATTTTTTTCAGCCACAGTATTGTGACTATTCTTTAGGGCAGGGTAGTTTCAATTCCTTGCATTGAGAACCCTTTATGGCAATGAGGCACCATAACTAAAGGACAACAACAGTGGGCCTTCCCTTCACACAACTCTGTGGTGTAGTCAAGTAACACTTAGCCCAAGTAATTATATCTGTTACTTAATTTATCACTAAAATGTGAGCTCTTTCACTGATACTTTAGCACAGTGAGGACAATATAGGTTATGACAGTTAATAGAGGAAAAATTAGCTTGTGTATGTTTTCAATGACACACAGTACACTGTTACCTGAGCCAGCAAATAGAGGTCAGTGTGAACCATTATGACAAACAATGCCCACATCACAGCTTGGAACACTGATAAGTTAGTCATTAATGATAGAGAAGATAATGCATAAAGTCTGTAGCAATCCAGTGTACTGGCACCATGGAACAGAGTTAAGGTCTACAATCAATTGTAGAGTCGAGTAATTGTTTGTTTCTGCAGCTTAGTTCCAGATCAGACCTAGTTGATGTCCTGACCAATCAGGCTTTTGGTGCTAGCAGCATGAAGTCTAATACAGCCTGATTGTATATGAAGTGACTTTCAGAACTTATTCCCTCTTGAAGACAGCTAGGTGCATTTATTATTGCTTCACCTCTGGGTGAAGCCATACTAGTTAATAAGCCTGGCCCATGGCCAGGTTCCAGGAGTAGGACTCTTGAAATTCATCAAAGGTATATCAAAGATATGCTGTACATCAGAGTAAGCTAACAGGATCTAAACAAAAGGGACTTGAATACAATGTTGCTACAAATGAAATTTCAGATGCAAACTGTGTGTTTGTCCTCATATACAATGTCCCGATTCTTAGTCCGACAACTACTTTCTCCTTGAAAACAATAATTTATGGCAGAATATTATACTGTATTTATGCAGGAGAGGCATTATTCATCTAATTAAGGCCATATACAAATTATTTTGTCAAGGTAAAACCTATACACACTGCAATCACTGGAGTAATGAAACAGTGATTGTTATCCCAATGCTCGTAGTGTACCTGAGGTCTGGTGGACCCTGAGCCTTGACCGCATCATGTAGCAGTTGTGACACGATGGACGGGTCATGTTGAGTCGACTGAGGTGAGTGCAACTCGTTCAGCAACAGCAAGTATTTACTCTGAATCTGATAGAACTTGGCTTCCCACTCACTTGACTCTCTGCAATGAAATATGGCTATGTTAGCAACATTAAATTATAAGAAAATTACAGTATGTAAATTAACATTGATACATCACTGTGCATTTCCTTATACGTATTCCTCAACATTTCTTTCCCATATTTTCAGTTATTTGAAAATTCATATTTACTTGGAAAGTTATGCTACTACTTCTCTTCGCCCCATCCTTTTCCAGCTCGCCTATAAAGCCTCTCCTCACTTAACAATGGAGTTCCGTTCCTAAGACCACGTCGGTAAATGAATTAGTCGCTAAACAAGGAGCATACAGTGGACCCCCGAGTTTCGTAAACCCCGGAAATCGTACAATTATGTAAGTATAATATTATAAATGTTTGTGGAAGTGTATTTTTGGGGGTCTGAAATAGACTAACCTACGTGACATTATTTCTTAAGGGAGTAAATTCGTTTGGTAATGGCACTTGAGCAGGCTTCTGGAATTAAGTTTTTACGAAACTCGGGGGTCCACTGTACTATATAATGGTAGTGGGTGTGTCAACCATCTTTGATATTGTTTTAATGTCACCTTTGCACCAATTATAACATTTCTGATATATTTTTTTAAATGTTTGTACAGTAGTGTACTGTATATTGTAATAAACAGAATAGAGGAAATCAGCTCTAATATACATTATTTAGGTATGTATACTGGTCAGAGAGCCTGTCATAAGTCCAAGTCATCAGTAAACGAGTACGTTGCTAAGTGAGGAGAGGCTGTATATACTGGCTCCCTCTCTCCCTCTTTTGTGTTAGTGTGACTTTGTAAATAGTCCAAGTCAGACCGAAACATCATCGCAAGCTTCTCTCTCCTACGTGCGGGTTATTTGTGTGTAAGACCAATAGTCTGTCCCTATATCTTTTTTTAGCTATAAAATTACAATGTCCTTTGTGTTCAAAAGTATTTTACCCACTCACACTGTCTTCAAAACAGTCTTAATAGTCATGTATGAGTAAACAATCTCGGTGAATTGGTTTGTATGACTGGGATCCGAATGGATGAGGTAAACAATCATTGGCATTATTGACACTTGCCTGCTCCCAGCCCTGACCATTGTTCTTATCTTCTTGGTAAGTACATATATGTTCAGGGGTTAATCACAACTACATGACAGCAAAGTGATCAAGAGAAATGATAAAAGAGCAGTCATGTGATGTAACCTTAATGGAAAGTGAAACTTGCATTTTTTTACCAGTGTCATGTATATTGATTCCCTAATTATCAAAACATTAAAAAAAACTGTAACCATGTAAAATTACTCAAAGAAAAGGCAATAAATGCAATAAAAACATTTTTATTACACATTTTAATGTTTGAGTAGTCCAAGGCATTTTCTTTCATATTTTAAATTTTATGGTAGTAGGTTGGTAGACAGCAACCACCCAGGGAGGTACTACCGTCCTGCCAGGTGACTGTGAAACAGAAACCTGAAACTGTTTTACATGATGGTAGGATTGCTGGTGTCTTTTTTCTGTCTCATAAACACGCTGGAAAACAGGTATATCTAGCTACTTCTACTTACACTTTAGGTCACACTACACTGGCATACACATGCATATATATACATACACACATCTAGGTTTTTCTTCTTTTTCTTAATAGCTCTTGTTCTTTTTATTTTCTCTATTGTCCATGGGGAAGTGGAAAAGAATCTTTCCTCCGTAACCCATGCGTGTCGTATGAGGCGACTGAGATGCCGGGAGCAATGGGCTAGTAACCCTTCTCCTGTACAAATCTACTAAAACGAGAAGAAGAAAAACTTTATAAAATTGGGTTGTCTGAATGTGCGTGGATGTAGTGCGGATGATAAGAAAGAGATGATTGCCGATGTTATGAATGAAAAGAAGTTGGATGTCCTGGCCCTAAGCGAAACAAAGCTGAAGGGGTAGGCGAGTTTCAGTGGGGAGAAATAAATGGGATTAAGTCGGGAGTATCTGAGAGAGTTAGAGCTAAGGAAGGGGTAGCAATAATGTTGAAGGATCAGTTATGGAAGGAAAAGAGGGAATATAAATGTGTAAATTCAAGGATTATGTGGATTAAAATAAGGGTCGGATGCGAAAAGTGGGTCATAATAAGCGTGTATGCACCTGGAGAAGAGAGGAGTGTAGAGGAGAGAGAGAGATTTTGGGAGATGTTAAGCGAATGTATAGGAACTTTTGAACCAAATGAGAGTAATTGTGGTAGGGGACCTAAATGCTAAAGTGGGAGAAACATGCAGAGAGGGTGTAGTAGGTAAGTTTGGGGTGCCAGGTGTAAATGATAATGGGAGCCCTTTGATTGAATTTTGTATAGAAAGGGGTTTAGTTATAGGTAATACATATTTTAAGAAAAAGAGGATAAATAAGTATACAAGATATGATGTAGGGCGTAATGACAGTAGTTTGTTGGACTATGTATTGGTAGATAAAAGACTGTTGAGTAGACTTCAGGATGTACATGTTTATAGAGGGCTACAGATATATCAGATCACTTTTTAGTTATAGCTACAGTGGGAGTAAAAGGTAGATGGGATACAAGGAAAATAGAATCAGTAAGTAAAAGAGAGGTGAGATATAAACAACTATTGGAGGATAGATGGGCTAGTGAGAGTGTAGGAAATGGGGTCGAAAATGTATGGGGTAGATTTAAAAATGTAGTGTTAGAGTGTTCAGCAGAAGTTTGTGGTTACAGGCGAGTGGGTGCGGGAGGGAAGAGGAGCGATTGGTGGAATGATGATGTAAAGAGAGTAGTAAGGAGAAAAAGTTAGCATATGAGAGGTTTTTACAAAGTAGAAGTGATGCAAGGAGGGAAGAGTATATGGAGAGAAAAAGAGAGGTTAAAAGAGTGGTGAAGCAATGTAAAAGAGAGCAGATGAGAGAGTGGGTGAGATGTTATCAGCAAATTTTGTTGAAAATAAGAAAAAGTTTTGGAATGAGATTAATAAGTTGAGGAAGCCTAGAGAACAAATGGATTTGACAGTTAAAAATAGGAGAGGAGAGTTATTAAATGGAGAGTTAGAGGTATCGGGAAGATGGAGAGAATATTTTGAGGAGTTGTTAAATGTTGATGAAGACAGGAAGCTGTGATTTCGTGTGTAGGGCAAGGAGGAATAACATCTTGTAGGAGTGTGGAAGAGCCAGTTGTGGGTGTAGGGAAGTTCGTGAAGCAGTGGGTAGAATGAAAGGGGTAAGGCAGCTGGGATTGATGGGATAAAGATAGAAATGTTAAAAGCAGGTGGGGATATAATTTTGGAGTGGTTGGTGCTATTATTTAATAAATGTATGGAAGAGGGTAAGGTACCTAGGGATTGGCAGAGAGCGTGTATTGTTCCTTTGTATAAAGGCAAAGGGGACAAAAGAGAGTGCAAAAATTATAGGGGAATAAGTCTGTTGAGTGTACCTGGTAAAGTGTATGGTAGAGTTATTATTGAAAGAATTAAGAGTAAAACAGAAAGCAGGATAGCAGATGAACAAGGGGCTTTAGGAAAGGTAGGGGTGTGTAGACCAAGTGTTTACAGTGAAACATATAGGTGAACAGTATTTGGATAAGGGTAAAGATGTTTTTGTGGCATTTATGGATTTGGAAAAGGCGTATGATAGGGTAGATAGGGGGCAATGTGGCAGATGTTGCAGGTGTATGGAATAGGAGGAAGGTTACTGAAAGCAGTGAAGAGTTTTTATGAGGATAGTGAGGCTCAGGTTAGAGTGTGTAGGAGGGAAGGGGACTATTTCCCAGTAAAAGTGGGCCTTAGACAAGGATGTGTGATGTCACCGTGGTTGTTCAATATATTTATAGATGGGGTTGTAAGAGAAGTGAATGCAAGGGTCTTGGCAAAAGGTGTTGGTCTAAAAGATAAAGAAGCAAATACAAAGTGGGAGTTGTCACAGTTGCTTTTTGCTGATGACACTGTGCTTTTGGGAGATTCTGAAGAGAAGCTGCAGAGGTTGGTGGATGAATTTGGTAGGGTGTGTAAAAGAAGAAAATTGAAAGTGAATATAGGAAAGAGTAAGGTGATGAGGATAACAAAAAGAATAGGTGACGAAAGATTGGATATCAGATTGGAGGGAGAGAGTATGGAGGAGGTGAATGTATTCAGATATTTGGGAGTGGACATGTCGGCGGATGGGTCTATGAAGGATGAGGTGAATCATAGAATTGATGAGGGGAAAAGGGTGAGTGGAGCACTTCGGAGTCTGTGGAGACAAAGAACCTTGTCCATGGAAGTAAAGAGGGAATGTATGAGAGTATAGTTATACCAACGCTCTTATATGGGTGTGAAGCATGGGTGATGAATGTTGCAACGAGGAGAAGGCTGGAGGCAGTGGAGATGTCATGTCTGAGGTCAATGTGTGGTGTGAATATAATGCAGAGAATTCGGAGTTTGGAAATTAGGAGGAGGTGCGGGATTACCAAAACGATTGTCCAGAGAGCTGAGGAGGGGTTGTTGAGGTGGTTTGGACATGTAGAGAGAATGGAACGAGACAGAGTGACTTCGAGAGTGTATAAATCTGTAGTGGAGGGAAGGCGGGTAGGGGTCGGCCTAGGAAAGGTTGGAGGGAGGGGTAAAGGAAGTTTTGTGTGCGAGGGCTTGGACTTCCAGCAAGCATGTGTGAGCGTATTTGATAGGAGTGAATGGAGGCATATGGTTTTTAATACTTGACGTGCTGTTGGAGTGTGAGCAAAGTAACATTTATGAAGGGATTCAGGGAAACCGGCAGGCCGGACTTGAGTTCTGGAGATGGGAAGTACAGTGCCGGCACTCTGAAGGAGGGGTGTTAATGTTGCAGTTTTATAACTGTAGTGTAAAGCACCCTTCTGGCAAGACAGTGATGGAGTGAATGATGATGAAAGTTTTTCTTTTTCGGGCCACCCTGCCTTGGTGGGAATCGGCCGATGTGTTAATAAAATAAAAAAATATTTTAAATTTTAGCTACAATGTTCATAAATAACATGATTTGATGTTATATTGTATAGAAATACAAATCATAATATTTTATATCATTATGGTATTACTTGTACTGGATAAAAAGCACAATATACAGAAGAAACTTTCACTGGAACTATTGTGCCCCAGGTTACACTTATTATGACTTGACAAGGCTCAGCCCTGTGAAAAACAGTCTCAATTAAACTTGTTCTGCATTTTATGCCTTTTATTCATACCTTCCGGCATTATGCCTGTAAAATAACCTGAAGGAAAAGCTATAGTAGCACTACTACTGCTGCTTTCAAACTCCCTTTTATCTTAACAATCTGCCATCCCTTCCTAAGGACCCAAGAGCTATCCTGGCCTAACAGAGAGCAATGAACATTAGATATAGCACTGTTTTGAGAGTAACAAGTCTTATTAATGCCACAAGACTTATAATTGAAACATGACAAATTGTAGGGTCATAATGAGAAACAAGCAGACACACATACGTGATCAACTTCTGCTCTCTTTCTGATGAGAGTTTTCTGAGAAGATTCAGTTCAAGAATTTCCTTGTTTAAAAAGCTGTTTTGGCATCTGTAAGCTTCAAGGGTATCTTTAAGAGTATCTTCCTCTGTGTCTGAAGTCTGTGTTCCTCGGGTGGTTGATTCCAGAGTCTTAAAAACCAACATGGACGGAAGAGATACAGGTCGACTACGTACATTATCATCAACTTGATGAGTAAGGCTGACAATAGCTTTATCCTTTGCCTGAAACAGTAAATCTTAGAAAAATTTCTTATTTACCACCTTTTGTACATTATTTATACCACTCACCACACTTGCAAACATTATGTATATCACTATCCACAATGTACATAACTCCCCAAATAAAAAATATATATTTTTTTTATAACATACCAGCTGTTCCCCACCAAGATAGGGTGACCTAAAATAAGAGGGAAGATCATTTCCAATAATTCATTCAATCAATGTTTTGCCAGATATATGCCGCCATCAGAGCTCAGATGGCCCTCTGAACTGCAGCATCCCCACCCTCCTTGAGTGCAAGCACTGCACTTCCCACCTTCAGGACTCAAGTCCCCTGACTGATTTCAATGGATCCCCATCATAAGTGTTGCCTTGCTCACACTACAACAGCACATCATATCATAACAAGCTTGCTGGATGTCAAAGCCCCCTAGCACTCAAAATCTGTAACTCCTCCCTCTAACCTTACCTAGAACAACCCCTACTCTTCCCTCCACCATAGATTAATAACACTCCTAGTCATCATTTTCTTCTCCATCTTCTCTAAATGTCCAAACCACATCAACAAACTCTCCTCAGCTCTCGAAATAATACTTTTAGTAACCCCCACACCTAATCTTCAAACTCGGAATTCTCTACATAATATCCATACATTGCCTTCAAACATAACATATCCACTACCTCCAGCCGCCTCCTCCTCGCTGCAACATTTAAAACCCATGCGTCACACCCACATAAGTGTTGGCACCATGATATTCTAGTACATTCACACTTGCCAATAGTAATGTGGTATGTGAATTATTTTAATGATATTTCCATCTTTACACAGCTGCATGACACCTTCTATACTGACACCCCTCTACACTGATACCTCTCTCAATAACATACTCCAGAACACAACTCCTGTGGGTCATAAAGGAAGTGGTAGAGGCTTTATTTTCCATATGCTAATCCCTAGACAAATTTACTGCCCAGCAAAACTAAGATATCATACAAGAGAAACTGAGAAGTCTAATATGAAAACAAAGAACTATGGTAAGCAAGAATGAAAGTACTACAATACAATTTTAAAAATATTCCTTCATATTGGTTTGTGTGTGATAACACAATAAAAGAGTACTTATAACAAGAGAGGAACAAAGAATTTTTGAATACCTCGATTAGACAATAGAGCATAGAGAGCTTTTCATTAAGATGGTCCTGGTGAAGCTGGTTATCAGAGAGTTGCTCTGTGAGCCGAGCAACATCGTTAGTCAACTTGTGATTCTCGTGTTCCAAGTCTACAATGTGGCGGTCTTTTCCACGCAGTATCTCCAAAACATGTTTGTCTGTTAGATCACTTCGGTCCAAACTTATCCTGGATTTGGAAAAAATATTTGTGGGGATTAAAGCTGAACTTTCTCAATGACAAAAACTAATACAGTGGACCCTTGGTTTTCGTGCACCTCCAAACTCGAACAATTATGTAAGTGTATTTTCGTAAGTGCTTTTGTAAGTGTACTTTTGGGGGATCTGAAATGACTAATCTAATTTGCATTTGTCCTTATGGGAACAAATTCGTTTGGTAACGGCACTCAAACAGCATTCTGGAAAGAATTTTCAACGAAAACTGAAGGTCCACTGTACCTTGATTAATACAAGATTAAATGCTAATAAATAGAATTTGTACTGTAATAATTAAAACTAATGTACACATACAGTCAGTATTAAGTAGTATTGACAAAACTGAACATTTTACAGGCCAAAATTCCTGGTCCAAGAGAAGGAGAGCTCCAATTCTATGGATTAAGAGCTTTTCACCAGCATTAAGGCACCCATCTTAAAGCATTCCCACCTCAAGAATTCTGCCAATGAAGCTCATAGTTCAATATCATAAATAATCTTTACATTCATTCTGCATGCCCTATCCCTTTTATGGTCACAATCATTACATCCAACAAATCTATATTGAATCCAGTCCTAAGCATATATGCAGAACAGGTGCCCCTGGTTTTATATAGTAGATAGGATCCAGGGCTTGGTGCATGGCAGCTGTACTAAACTTAATCAGGCCATTAACACTTAATTCTGTACAAAAAAGAATCTTCAGTATAACAAAAAAGGCACAATACCGTGACTGGAACAATACACACACAACCCGCACATATAAAAGAGAGGAGCTTACGACGACGTTTCGGCCCGACTTTGTTAATGGTCCAAGTCGGGCCGAAACGTCGTCGTAAGCTCCTCTCTTTTATATGTGCGGGTTGTGTGTGTATAATCTTCAGTACTTTCTGTGAACCACATCGATAGCATACAACAAAAAAGTATTTTTCATATACAGAATTACCGATACAAAGGAGACACTGTATAATAGCAGTCACAAAGTTAACTAGCATAAAGAGCTAAATGAAGTCATGTATCCCTATACTTGAGTCAAACCTAGACCCTTCTGATAATGGTTTGACCTACAGTGTAGCTTTTTCCTGTTGCAGAGCATCAAGTTCCTTCTGCAACAGATCTATAACTTCTCGAGATGCTTCATATTCGTCCTGAGTAGCAGTCAGATCTTCCTTGGCAGATGTTAACTCTCGCTGAAGCTATGAGATTAAATAAGCAGAATTAAATTTAGCAAGGCAAGAACCTGAGTCAGACGTCCTCTTCAATAAAATATGAAATTAAGTGCAAAATAAGTTACAGTATATTTAATGTCTCCAGTTATATACAACTACATAATAAGTGTCTTTGATAAATTTATTCAGTTATATAAGTTATGTCAGTAAATAAATTGTCAAGTAAACTATTATAAGTATCTGATGGTACAAATTAATTACACAGAAGCACAGATTTAATATTTTTTACACAGAAATTTTTCAGCAAACCGGCTGTCTCCCACCATGGTAGGGTACCCCCAAAAAAGAAAAACACAGAAATATATTCAAACTAAATCTCTGAAAAATGGTACCTCTTCACATCTTCTACAAGTAACTTTTGAATGTAAGTTGGGAGCATCAAACCCATCTTTTCCTTCCAAAGATGAAGATCGTCTTCCACGAAATGAGCTACGGAGCTTTCTCCCAAGATTTCCAAGACTCAGGTCATCAGTTGGAGAAGCAAGAGGGCTATGCCTCGTTGCCTGAGGACTAGTTGGAGACTTGGAAGCTGAATCAAAAGAAAGTAGACAATTTTAATACATAAAATACCAGTGTTGCAAACTTACTAATGTTGAGTTATGAACATCCTCACTCATGAATGGGCTACTGTACTTAAGAACCAACTTATAAATAAGTTGCAATCCAGTTGTTCCACCTTAAAAATTAACTGTTTATAACATGGAACATTTATATGTATACTTATATGACTAACGGTAAATCAACAACATAAATGTATAACCCAGTAGCTGACAACAAAACTTAAACTAACACTTGAAAATTAAGAACTGCAAAAACAACCTTTTAGCGATTAGATACATTACTATACATACTCGAGAGGTAGCTGACCAGCTCCTGTTGGAGCACCTGGGAAAGAGGTGTTGAACTAGGGATGGCAACAAGGATGACCAGGCCTTGGAAGCAAGCTACAGTGGACCCCCGAGTTACGTTCACCTCGGAAATCGTACAATTATGGGTACTTCCACTCATTTCAACCCTCGCACTCAAACTCTCTCTCATGTAGATATCTCAATTTGCTCCTCCTCAACTGCACTTTACTTTATCTGGTCAGTGCTCCCTGATTTACATGACTGTGACAATTTTCCTAATTTACTTCTCATATGTATTCGTGACCTCATAGGCCACATTGGCAGTTTGAATGGGCGAATTGGGCCATTCACTTGCTTCAAACTGTTTTTAGTGAAGAACCTTCTCCTTTATCCTCAACTACTGAGCTATTACAACTACAGTGGACCCCCGAGTTACGAGCACCTCGGAAATCGTACAATTATGTAAGTGTATTTTTGTAAGTGTAAGTGTATTTTTGGGGGTCTGAAATGGACTAACCTACTTGACATTATTTCTTAAGGGAGAAAATTCGTTCGGTAATGGCACTTGAGCAGCCTTCTGGAATGAATTATGATCGTAACTCGGGGTCCACTGTATTGGCATTGGGACAGGATGTGTTTGATTCCAAGGACAAGAGGATTAACGGATAGGATAAGTAGAACTAGGTAAAACTGGCTCCTTGGGAAAACTTAGAAGATCAGAGATCCCAGAGCTTGTTCTAGGATAGCCAAGTGGAAATCAATCTAAAATCATTTAATGAAGTTCTATAAGAAAATACTCCAGCCAAATATATTCAATACATAAATGTACCATACCGTTATACGATATGCCCTGGATACATAATAACCATCATTAATAAGGACCTACTAACCAAGGGCAAGGCTGTACCCACATGATCACCTATCCAGTTACTAGCCAGACCCAACTTTACTTAACCTGACTGAGGGATGACAACATCATTAACAATGCCATAACAATCGTGCACATTATCTTTCTACCACACTCAAACTAATTTTAATTTTTAATTAAATTTGCAAATGCAATCAAGTATTTTTATTACCAAATAAACCTTTCTGAGATGAGAATTAGCATCCATTTTTAATAATAATATTAATATTTTTATTTTGATGCATGTTACAAGTGTACACTGTTATTGGTAGTTACAATTATAAAACTGTAATGCAAGGAGAGCCACTGGCATGCCATGGCATTAGGGGCAGTAATTAAAAAACAGTTTACTTACATTCATTATTTGTTTTAAATATCTTGCGCTGCGTATTAGGTAGTAAATTTGACAAGGCTAATCGAGCATCTGATAGTGCAAACGATGGCCGAGGGGGTAGATCACTCATCCCTGAGTCAGGAGGTCGTGTCATTGGTGTCAGGAGGTCATAATGAGGATCTGGAGTAGGAACATCACTCCTTTTGTCATCTTGAAGTAGTCCTGACTCTGGTCGCTGCAATTTCCAAAGCACGTTACTCAGAAATCATGAAAAATGTTAGTCTTCTGGCAAATTATACCTTTGATTAACAAGCTCCATGTAACCAGAATCATTTGTTATTATTATTGATACACGACTGTATTCCTATAGTAATTATTTTCCTTTCTACCACATCAGCCAACTCCCATCAAGGTAGGGTCATCCAAAATAAGGAAAAACATTCACCATCATTCATTCAAAAGCTGCCTTGTCAAGCAAAGAAATTACTCCATATCTGTCACTGGACAAATGCAGGATTGAAAAAAATTTGATCACCTTTCACATTATGGAACACTTGAAAATTTGGCAGAATTCTTCACTCAGAGATGTGGAAATATATTCTGACTGACAAGGACCTTCCACCCTTGTAATAAGGCAATTTGAAATTATTGTCTATGTTTGGATCAACGTGGGTGTGTGAATTGATGTTCTCAAAGGTGGGATTCATTAAGTAACATACAGACCATGAATGGTTGGTGTTAATTTAGAGCAGCAGCTGAGATGTGCATCAAGTTCAGATATTCAGCCACCAATTTTGTAACTTGTCACATTAAATTCTCACATTTTCAACTTAAAAAAATTTGCTTCATTTTTTGTCTAAGGCAGTTTTAAGTGAATAGTCAAAATTTACATACAGTGGACCCCCGGTTTACGTTCACCTCCAAAATCGATCAATTATGTAAGTGTATTTTTGTAAGTGTATTTTTGGGGGTCTAAAAGGACTAATCTAATTTACATTATTCCTTATGGGAACAAATTCGTTTGGTAACGGTACTTGAACAGCATCCTGGAACGAATTAATAACGTAAACCGGGGGTCCACTGTATTGTATTGTGAGTAAACTTGTTCAGTTATTTTTTTTTTAATTTTCAGTTGAGCAAACTAATTTTAGCATAGTGGCAAATTTTACTTTTCATTCTCTACATCTGTGCCTATATTTAAAAATAACTTGCTTACCTATACCTTACATTCTCCAGACACTGAATCACTACACAACAGGTTTAACACTTCAGTAATTACAATAATAATAATGCAAACAACTCAATAATGTAAACAAGTAAACAATTTATACTTTATTTTACAATCCTTAATTCTTTGTCAACAAAACTACTGGTAATGTTTTCAAACAAAAAATATTATTCATACAATACAACAGTTTGAAAAGTAAATACTATGCACAGCATTTCAGGCAAATTTAGACTACTTCGTAAGCATAATGCTAATTAATATTGGGGATGCTAAATGATCCAATATTGAATACAAAACTATTAAATATAAACACTAATACAACCTTTCGTATTTTATTATATTAAAGAATCTCTATAAAGTCCTTAATTTTATTCAACTCAGTTCAGTTAAAAAATACAATTATATGTTCAATGATAGACTGCTTTAAATTACAAAATAAATAAATGAATAGAAAAACTGTGTGAAAAAATATTTCCATAAAGAAATGGGTGATAACTGAGGTACAAAGTTGTGTAGTACCCCAGCAGAAGTAGTTCGACTAGCTGGAGTCTTGGTTGCAGTTCGTCTTTGACTGAACTCTCTGCGGGCTGCTTGTAACTGCTGAAGCCAATACATGCGGGTCTGTGCTGATGATGCCTCCAACAAGATCTCCTCATTACAACACCTGAAAAAAAAATAATACATACTGTACAAGAAAATATTTTAGGAGTAACTTTTTTTTATCACACTGGCTGTCTCGTAGAGTGAAGTAAAGAGGTATCAGTTAAGAAATTGTGGAGTCTGCAACAAAGGTGTGATCATCAGAGAAGGGAAGGCAAAAGCACATATCCTGAGGCATCCGGAAAGGCATCCGGAGAGGCATCTGAAATGTAGATGTCATACTCATCTACCAAATGGATAATGGATCAAAGATGAAACAATGAGCTGACAAACCACTCAGAATGGTGCCCAGCTTGGAGTAACTCAGTTAATTTATACTGTTTTATTATATTGCTGATATGAATAATTTCGTATGTTACCCACCAAAATTAATCAAAAGAGAAACAATAATTCAAGTGTGATTCGCCTGTGAAAATAATCATCCCTCATTGTGGTACTGCTGACAATGTTGTTGCTTCTTCAATACTGACAGTGATATGCTACAAAATCACACAGGCCATGAGGCCTGGTCTCAGACCGAGCGGCGGGGGCGTTGACCCCCGAAACCCTCTCCAGGTAAACTCCTTACAAACTATTCCATTAACTGATAAAGAAATTATAATAAATTTTCCATGTTCTTGCGACTAAATTGAAACAATTTAGAGTCTCACCTAATAGTAAACTGTCCCTCATTTTTATTCTCCGGGTCAAAAAAGAACGTCGCTAGCGATATGTCAATCATTCCGAGAGGCTCAGGATCATTCTTCTGCTTGTAGTAGTAGAGTTTACATACACTATCAGAGTAGACGAACCATCGCTTCTTACAGGCGCTCCCTAAACCCTTCAGCCCAGGCATGTGTTTCTTGCTCGACGTCCCCACCTTGTATAAGTAGCCTGACAACTTATATTCCTTCCTGGAGTTCCTGTCGTCTGGCTCTACCTTCTCGTCAATCTTGTGCAGGGTGTCAGAGCCCCTGGACCAGCTCCTGGCCCTGACAGCCTCCCCGGCACCCTGGGAAACCCTCAACCTCACAGGGCTGGAGGACGACCTTTCTCTTATCGTAACCTCACCCTCCTGCTCCTCAGGCTCGCCTGCTGCTAATAAATATGGCTGGAGAGGTTGATAGAACATGTCTGCGGTGAGAGAGACCCATGGAGCGCCAGAAGGGATGGAAGAGGAAGAAATAGAGAGCAGCCATCAGCGGCGCCGCCGCCGCCCTTCCCGTCCACACGTAAACAAACATCTGCTATAGACTACGTGACCGTCACCACCACTTAGCCTTCGATCCTCTCTTACTTATACTTCTGCTGATTTAATGGCACTCAAGCTTATTAACTACTCAATGGGTCGCTAAGGCTTCCAATCACCTATTTACGTGGAGTATACCTGGAGAGGGTTCCGGGGGTCAACGCCCCCGCGGCCCAGTCTGTGCCCAGGCCTCATGGTGGATCAGGGCCTGATCAGCCAGGCTGTTACTGTTGGCCGCACGCAAACCGATGTACGAACCACAGCCTGGCTGGTCAGGTACTGACTTTAGGTGCCTGTCCAGTGCCTGCTTGAAGACAGCCAGGGGTCTATTGGTAATCCCCCTTATGTATGTTGGGAGGCAGTTGAACAGTCTTGGGCCCCTGACACTTATTATGTTCTCTTATCGTGCTAGTGGCACCCCTGCTTTTCATTGGGGGATGTTGCATCGTCTGCCGAGTCTTTTGCTTTCATAGGGAGTGATTTTCGTGTGCAAGTTTGGTGCTAAT
Source organism: Cherax destructor (assembly GCA_009830355.1). Taxonomy (NCBI): domain Eukaryota; kingdom Metazoa; phylum Arthropoda; class Malacostraca; order Decapoda; family Parastacidae; genus Cherax; species Cherax destructor. Next base: position 284,058 of record WNWK01001353.1, read on the forward strand.
CTCTGTAGGATTTTCCATGTGTATATGATCATGTGTCTCTCCCGCCTGCGTTCTAGGGAGTACAGGTTTAGAAACTTCAAGCGTTCCCAGTAATTGAGGTGTTTTATCGCAGTTATGTGTGCCGTGAAGGTCCTCTGTACATTTTCTAGGTCAGCAATTTCACCTGCCTTGAAAGGTGCAGTTAGTGAGCAGCAATATTCCAACCTAGATAGAACAAGCGACCTGAAGAGTGTCATCATGGGCTTGGCATCCCTAGTTTTGAAGGTTCTCATTGTCCATTTGCAAGACAGATTTATTTAATATTTTTTTTATTAACACATCGGCCGTTTTCCACCAAGGCAGGGTGGCCCGAAAAAGAAAATCTTTCATCATTCACTCCTTCACTGTCTCGCCAGAGGCGTGCTTACACTACAGTTATAAAACTGCAACATTAACACCCCTCCTTCAGAGTGCAGGCACTGTACTTCCCATCTCCAGGACTCAAGTCCGACCTGCCGGTTTCCCTAAATCCCTTCATAAATATTACCTTGCTCACACTCCAACAGCACGTCAAGTCCTAAAAACCATTTGTCTCCATTCGCTCCTATCTAACACGCTCACGCATGCTTGCTAGAAGTCCAAGCCCCTCGCACACAAAACCTCTTTTACCCCCTCCAATCTTTCCTAGGCTGACCTTGTGTTGCGACACTGGGCAGTGGACAGTCTTGTACAACACTATCTTCACTGCAAACACTACCCCGTGCACAAACACTACCCCGTGCACAAGTCTTCTAACAGACTATTACAACACTGGAGACGAGCGGTGATGAGGTCGTGTTTGTCAGGAGGATTCTGCTGCAATTAAACAAGTTGGAGGGTAAACTCCGTAACATACATTACAACCTAGCCAAACCATATACATATATAGGCGTCTAAATGGAAAAAAAATCTTTATAAAGAGTCAACTTGCACTTCTCTGCTCTGAATCAAACCTGATTGACTTTCATCAATCTGTCCCCTGAGAGTTTACCGCTTCCCCTAATTTATTTTACATACGTGCATATTTACCAAATACAATTTCAGATAACTATATAGATATATTATGCATAGGGGTTATACACAGCCTAGGGAATGTTAGGCAGTCAGGTTTGATCCAAGGAAGGGGAGTGTACCTGTAACTGCTTGTATCAAGACACCTTCACTAGTACAACGACACCCCTTGAAGGGCATCCAAATTTAACATGAAGGTAATTAGGATCATTAATTAAGACAGTATTGTATTTTCCCTACACTTCCACGTCCCTCATAGCACACTAGGCTAACAACCAACACTACCATGTCTCTCATAGCACACTAGACTAACAACCAACACTACCATGTACCTCATAGCACACTAGGCTAACAACCAACACTACCATGTCCCTCATAGCACACTAGGCTAACAACCAACACTACCATGTCTCTCATAGCACACTAGACTAACAACCAACACTACCATGTACCTCATAGCACACTAGGCTAACAACCAACACTACCATGTCCCTCATAGCACACTAGACTAACAACCAACACTACCATGTCCCTCATAGCACACTAGGCTAACAACCAACACTACCATGTCCCTCATAGCACACTAGGCTAACAACCAACACTACCATGTCTCTCATAGCACACTAGACTAACAACCAACATTACCATGTCCCTCATAGCACACTAGACTAACAACCAACTCTACCATGTACCTCATAGCACACTAGACTAACAACCAACACTACCATGTACCTCATAGCACACTAGACTAATAACCAACACTACCATGTCCCTCATAGCACACTAGACTAACAACCAACACTACCATGTCCCTCATAGCACACTAGACTAACAACCAACACTACCATGTACCTCATAGCACACTAGACTAATAACCAACACTATCATGTCCCTCATAGCACACTAGACTAACAACCAACACTACCATGTCCCTCATAGCACACTAGACTAATAACCAACACTACCATGTACCTCATAGCACACTAGACTAACAACCAACACTACCATGTACCTCATAGCACACTAGACTAATAACCAACACTATCATGTCCCTCATAGCACACTAGACTAACAACCAACACTACCATGTCCCTCATAGCACACTAGGCTAACAACCAACACTACCATGTCCCTCATAGCACACTAGACTAACAACCAACACTACCATTTACCTCATAGCACACTAGGCTAACAACCAACACTACCATGTCCCTCATAGCACACTAGACTAACAACCAACACTACCATGTCTCTCATAGCACACTAGACTAACAACCAACATTACCATGTCCCTCATAGCACACTAGGCTAACAACCAACACTACCATGTCCCTCATAGCACACTAGACTAACAACCAACACTACCATGTCCCTCATAGCACACTAGGCTAGCAACCAACACTACCATGTCCCTCATAGCACACTAGACTAACAACCAACACTACCATGTACCTCATAGCACACTAGACTAACAACCAACACTACCATGTACCTCATAGCACACTAGACTAATAACCAACACTATCATGTCCCTCATAGCACACTAGACTAACAACCAACACTACCATGTCCCTCATAGCACACTAGGCTAACAACCAACACTACCATGTCCCTCATAGCACACTAGGCTAACAACCAACACTATCATGTCCCTCATAGCACACTAGGCTAACAACCAACACTACCATGTCTCTCATAGCACACTAGGCTAGCAACCAACACTACCATGTCCCTCATAGCACACTAGACTAACAACCAACACTACCATGTCCCTCATAGCACACTAGACTAACAACCAACACTACCATGTCCCTCATAGCACACTAGGCTAACAACCAACACTACCATGTCCCTCATAGCACACTAGGCACCAAATTCACCTTAAATCAGCAAATATTAGAGCCTACAAGAGTAGAAAATACACTGGACCTCATCTTCACTAACAACGACGATCTGATACGAAATATAACCGTATCAAAGACAATACACTCAGATCACAACAAACTACTCTACTCTACACTACACTAAACTACACTACACTACACTAAACAACACTACACTACACTAAACAACACTACACTAAACTACACTACACTACACTAAACAACACTACACTACACTAAACAACACTACATTACACTAAACAACACTACACTACACTAAACAACACTACATTACACTAAACAACACTACTCTACACTAAACAACACTACTCTACACTAAACAACACTACACTACACTAAACAACACTACACTACACTAAACAACACTACACTACACTAAACAACACTACACTAAACAACACTACATTACACTAAACAACACTACACTACACTAAACAACACTACATTACACTAAACAACACTACATACACTAAACAACACTACTTACACTAAACAACACTACCTACACTAAACAACACTACTTCCTAAACAACACTACATACTAACACTACACTACACTAAACAACACTACATTACACTAAACAACACTACACTACACTAAACAACACTACACTACACTAAACAACACTAAACTAAACAACACTACACTACACTAAACAACACTACACTAAACAACACTACACTACACTAAACAACACTACACTACACTAAACAACACTACACTAAACAACACTCCACAACACTAAACTAAACAAAACTACACAACACTACACTAAACAACACTACACTAAACAACACTACACTAAACAACACTACACTAAACAACACTACACTAAACAACACTACACTACACTAAACAACACTACCTGGAGTCTACCTGGAGAGAATTCCAGGGGTCAACGCCCCCGCGGCCCGGTCTGTGACTAGGCCTCTTGTTGGACCAGAGCCTGATCAACCAGGCTGTTGCTGCTGGCCGCACGCAGTCCAACGTACGAACCACAGCCCGGCTGATCAGGTACCGACTTGAGGTGCCTGTCCAGTGCCTGCTTGAAGACAGCCAGGGGCTTGTTGGTAATCCCCCTGATGTATGCTGGGAGGCAGTTGAACAATCTTGGGCCCCTCACACTTATTGTGTTGTCCCTCAACGTGCTAGTGGCACCCCTGCTCTTCATTGGGGGATGTTACATCGCCTGCCGAGTCTTTTGCTTTCGTAGGGAGTGATTTTGTGTGCAAGTTTGGTACTAATCCTCGAGAATTTTCCATGTGTATATAATAATGTATCTCTCCGCCTGCGTTCTAGAGAGTACAGGTTTAGGAACTTCAAGCGTTCCCAGTAGTTGAGGTGGTTTATCGCAGTTATGCGTGCGGTGAAGGTTCTCTGCACATTTTCAAGGTCAGCAATTTCACCTGCCTTGAAAGGTGCAGTTAGTGTGCAGCAATATTCCAGCCTAGATAGAACAAGCGATCTGTAAAGTGTCAACATGGGCTTGGCATCCCTGGTTTTGAAGGTTCTCATTATCCATCCTGTCATTTTTCGAGCAGATGCAATTGCTACATTGTTATGGTCCTTGAAGGTGAGATCCTCTGACATGATCACTCCCAGGTCTTTGACATTAGTTTTTCGCTCTATTGTGTGGTTGGAATTAGTTTTGTACTCCGATGAGATTTTAATTTCTTCACGTTTTCCGTATCTGAGTAATTGAAATTTCTCATCATTGAACTTCATATTGTTTTCTGCAGCCCATTTAAAGATTTGGTTTATGTCTGCTTGGAGTCTTGCAGTGTCTTCAACGGTGGACACTGTCATACAGATTCGGGTGTCATCTGCAAAGGAAGACACAGCACTGTGGCTTATATCCCTGTCAATGTCTGATATGAGGATGAGGAACAGGATGGGAGCAAGTACTGTGCCTTGTGGAACAGAGCTTTTCACAGTAGCTGCCTCAGACTTTACTCTGTTGACTACTACTCTTTGTGTTCTACGTGTTAGGAAATTATAGATCCATCTACCAACTTTTCCTGTTATTCCTTTATCACGCATTTTGTGTGCTATTACACCATGGTCACACTTGTCAAAGGCTTTTGCAAAATCTACACTAAACAACACTACACTAAACAACACTACACAACACTACACTAAACAACACTACACAACACTACACTAAACAACACTACACAACACTACACTAAACAACACTACACTAAACAACACTACACTAAACAACACTACACAACACTACACTAAACAACACTACACTAAACAACACTACACTAAACAACACTACACTACACTACACTAAACAACACTACACTACACTAAACAACACTACACTAAACAACACTACACTACACTAAACAACACTACACTAAACAACACTACACTACAGGGACTACACTACACTAAACAACACTACACTACACTAAACAACACTACACTACACTACACTAAACAACACTACACTACACTAAACAACACTACACTAAACAACACTACACTAAACAACACTACACTACACTAAACAACACTACACTACACTAAACAACAACACACTACACTACACTAAACAACAACACACTACACTACACTAAACAACACTACACTACACTAAACAACACTACACTAAACAACACTACACTAAACAACACTACACTACACTAAACAACACTACACTACACTACACTAAACAACACTACACTACACTACACTAAACAACACTACACTAAACAACACTACACTACACTAAACAACACTACACTACACTACACTAAACAACACTACACTACACTAAACAACACTACACTAAACAACACTACACTAAACAACACTACACTACACTAAACAACACTACACTACACTACACTAAGCAACACTACACTAAACAACACTACACTACAGGGACTACACTACACTAAACAACACTATACTAAAACACACTACACTACACTAAACAACACTACACTACAGTGACACTAAACAACACTACACTACAGTGACACTAAACAACACTACACTACAGTGACACTAAACAACACTACCTACACTACACTAAACAACCTACCTCACTACACTAAACAACACCTACACTAAACAACACTACACTACACTAAAAACACTACACTACACTACACTAAACAACACTACACTACACTAAACAAACTACTAAAAAATACACTAAACAAACTACATACTAAAAATACTACCTACTAAAACTACACTACAAAACAACACTATACTAAAACACACTACACTACACTAAACAAACTACACTACAGTGACACTAAACAACCTACACTACAGTGACACTAAACAACACTACACTACAGTGACACTAAACAACACTACACTACAGGGACTACACTACACTAAACAACACTACACTAAACAACACTACACTACACTAAACAACACTACACTACAGTGACACTAAACAACACTACACTACAGTGACACTAAACAACACTACACTACACTAAAAAACTACACTACACTAAACAACACTACACTACACTAAATAAATACACTAAACAACACTACACTATATTAAAAATACTACACTACATAAACAAACTCATAAATAAAAAATACACTACATAACAACATCATCTAAATAAATTTTCATTTTTACTTTAAAAATACTAATATTACCTAAAAAACTACACTACATTTTAAAAACATTTTCATCATTTTAAAAATTTTCATTTCACTAAATAAATTTTCATACCTACACTCACTAAACAACACTACACTACACTACTAAACAACACTCATCCTACACAAACAAACTACATAACAAAATTTCATTAAACACCTACACTACACTAACTAAACAACTACACTACACTACCCTAAACAACACTACACTACACTACACTCACTAAATAAACTACCTAAACAAACTACATCACTAAAAACACTACACTACCTAAACAACACTACACTACACTACACTACACTAAACAACACTACACTACACTAAACAACACTACACTGTGTGTGTGTATGTGTATGTAAGGAAACACTTCGAAATGTTCTGCCCCACCGGAATTGAACCGGGCCCCCCCGTGCGTGAAGCAAGGCTTCCCCCTAGTGTGTTGTGTGTATTTTGTGTGTATATATGTATGTGTACTCACCTAATTGTACTCCCCCTAATTGTGGTTGCAGGTGAGTCCTCCCCCCCCCTTTTTCT